>JAVFBZ010182913.1:2346-15198 GCA_032466195.1 Katharina tunicata
TCAGAAATTAACGTAGCATTTCCAGCAGTTTTTGGAGTATCAGAGTTCGGTTCCACAATTCTAGCTGTTTTTGAAACGTCAGAAATTAACGTAGCATTTCCAGCAGTTTTTGGAGTATCAGAGTTCGGTTCCACAATTCTAGCTGTTTTTGAAACAGCAGAAATTAATGTAGCATTTCCAGCGTTTTTTGGAGTATCAGAGTCATGTTCTACAATTCTAGCTGTTTTTGAAGTATCAGAAGTAGTCCCTAAATTTCTGACTGTTTTAAGAGTGTCAGAAGTGCATTTCACATTTTTAGCTGTTTCTGGAATATCAGAAATACAAACATAAGATTCTAAACTTGAAGCATTTCGGGAAGTGTCAGAATGTGAGTCCAAGATTGTATCTGTCTTTAATGTATAAGTAGTATTATCCAAGTCTTTCTTATTAATGTTAGCAGTGATCCCTTTTATTTCGGGCCTAGAGATTAAAGCCCATGGTACAGGCGTCTCATTGACACAAACTTGTCGTGTATCTGTTTTAATAGCCATGTCTTTTCCCATCACTTCATCTGATTGCACATATGACTCAGATATAGGTTTGCCTGCGGTTGATTCATCAAGAACGGCATCCTTGGCAGTGTTTGTACAGTCCGTAACTGTACTGCCTTCAGTTTGTCGTTTTTGGCCAGCATCTGACGATTCTGTAACTGAACAGTCTTCATCGGATGAATATTCCCAGAATCCGGCCCCTGTTACAACTGCACCTATATCTACACCCGGAGTATCAGAGAAATCTGACAGACTGATTGACCTCTGAGGGGAACCTAGGTAGCTACTGGTTGAAGCTCTACCAGGTGACGAAGCTGGTGACAAATATGCTACCTTCAGAGGACTATATTGAGGTGAATAGTCCGGAGAGTAGTGAGATGGAATGCTAAGCGGGCTCACTGGTTCCATGTAAAGAGGGGAAGATCCGATAGAGAGTTTGCTAGGAGATCCTGACCTCTGGCTTAAAGAGTCTGGTGAGAAACTTTGCTTACATTTCACACTTGACCTGAAGTCTTCCAGACTCCATTCAGAATACTGAGCTTCATACGTTGGACTGTCTAAGCTATAAACATGGTTTCTGTGCTGCGCTCGAGGCTGATCATCATGGGCTTGTTCTTTCACAGTGTCAATATCCATTGTATTGGGATTTTCCCTGTCTTTTAACAGCCCTGTTCCAAAACCCTCTTCCATAGCAGCAATTTCAAACATCTCATTATCATTTACCAACCGAGATTCTTCCAATAGTTTGTAACTGTTGGTATCATTCTTATCTGTTTTAAGACATAAATTTGAGGGGTGATCTTTTGAGTTTTCAACCACACACAAGTCTTCCATCGGCAACTCTTCAATAATTTTCTTTAACTTTGGACGATTTGTAATTCCTTCAACAGCTTTTGTATCTTTAACTTCTGCTTGGAAACATTCTGTAAACAAATCTTCTTCTACTTCAGTTGAGCCACACACCTTCTTTCCTGGGATGTCTAATTTTTCTGGCGAATCCAGTTGCCGTTTTCTAGAACCTGTTTCTATGGTTTCATTGTCACGTTTCAAGTGCTGTTGAATTTCTGTACAGTTTCTTAGGGAAAGATTAATGCTGAAAGAGAATTCAGCGAAAGTCTGGAGATGGTTCAACAAAATGTCAACCAGCTTTAAAGACAGTAAATGCTTCAGGCCCTTTTCATCGTACACAAAACAAACTAGGGCACTAATAATCCGAGCATGTAGGACAAACAAAGACTTGTCTTGTAAAGCTTTGGCAAAAATGTCTAGAATTCCTTTCTCTCGGATCCGGACTCTATTCACAGATTCCCTACAGAACAAACACAAAGCATTCAACAATGGTAATCTCTTAGTCTGACTCTGTTCTTCCTGCAACAGTCTTAAGACAAAGGCAATGCCTCCTGAACTACCAACTGATGCCCGGGCATTTGGCTGTTCCATCAAATTCATGAAAATCTTAATTGCAAAGTTGTTGTTGTTCCACTTGCCTTCTTCTTCAGCAAGTTCAACTATTTTGTCTACAACACCAGCATTCTGAATCTGGCAGGCACATTCTAGTGTGCACCTGGAAGACAAAATACAAAATAAATTTTCATTGGGTTGCTAACAAGGCAGAAAGAGATGTTTGTCTGCTTGTTTGATTGATTGCGGTTTTACTGCGTTCTGAAGGTTAGGCAGAAAGAGATGTTTGTTTGTTTGGGGTTATAGGCCGTACTTAAAGAATCACTTATTTGAAGTCGTGTCAGCCCAATTGGTGGAGGAAATGACGCTGGACAAAAAAGAAGACCCCTTGATTCAATTTAAAGACAACAAATCAGCTCTGTAGCTCAGATGGAACATAGAAGCTCGTGTCAATGGCTGGTGCCAATACAGATTGTTAATGCATCAATCCGCTACATTATTTGTAAATTCTTTTTGATTACATAAGTTCAAAGAATATATTGTCTCCTGATTTATTAAAAACAAACTGGAGTAACCAAATTAAACATGGATCAATTACAAGTTTGATTTAGAAGACCTACTACAAGTAGACTTATAAATTTAAACCAATCAAATAACTTACTTTCGTGATAATTCTGATAGGGATCTCAAACCATACTCCATTAAATCTTTATCTTCATGTTTTAAGAGGCGTGCAACTGGGTAGATACCGACGATTATAGCTATTTTATCACGGTTCTTGTCTGAATGACCAAATAACCTAAAAAAAAAAAGAGTACAAAAATAAAATCACTTAGGGCAATAAGGTTTTGAAGCATTTATTGATTGATTTATTTGATTGGTGTTTAACGTCGTACTCAAGAGTGTTTCATTTATATGATGACTTAACATTACCGGTGGAATGGTGGAAAACTGGTAAGAAACTTGTTAAAACCAATCTGCAACCACCAGAAACTTCCTGTATATACAGCCAGGGGGAATCAAACCTATTCAGGGTACAGTGAAAGGGACTCGGCATTCCAGTGCTTAATCAATTGAGCACAGTGCCGCCCGAGTATTTTTAAAAAAAAATTGAACGAAGGACATAATTGAACTGTTTCTTCAAACTAAAATGATCAAGTTTTTTTAAAAACCGACTTAAAGTACTTATACTGACATAGATTAAAAAACATTTAAAAAAAACCAAAAAACACCACGTCACAATCTAGTTAAAAAGAAGAAGATTTGTTCGCAATGTTAATTGCATTAAAAATTACGTAGTTGTACTGTGAATGTTTGGCCAGATTGATGTTTCACAAGGCTTGTTTGTTTGATTGGTGTTTACCGCCGTGCTCAAGGGTATTTAACTTACATGACGGCTGTGTACTCCAACAGTAAACAGTAACACATACACAACCAAAATGCAGAGTGCTGTGCCGTGTTGGAGAAATAAAGATACTAGTCATGACAGTATGAAAGTATTGGGTTAGTTTGAATCATACTGCCCTTAGCTCAGAGGGCACAGGAAGATCCAACCAAAACACTTGCCTGGGCAAAGTGTAAAAGAAACCAAACTAATTGTTAACATGTACAAAGTTGCAACTTAACCACATTTGAATATCTCTGGGATAGAATCACCCGTGAACCCATATAACCACTGACACAAAGTGACTTGGCAAAAGTGAGACAGCAATGTCAAAACCACTGGCATACAATGACCATTGGCCTGTAAGACAACATAATTGAATTATCATTGGCACAGCTCGAGTTGCCGTTGCTTTGGCTTTTGATAATCAGTAACAAATTGTGCTTTTACAATTTTTGTACGCCGCAGTGTTTTCCCAAAATAACACAAATACTGAAGATGTAAATAATAGCTCAATTATCTTGTTTTCTTATTTATTTATAAGTATATATTTTCTATATTTAGAACATTTAAAAGCATCCCTTACCTAAGAGCTCTGCAGCATGTCTTCAAACTTTCTTTATCCTCTGTACTGTTCATGTATTCCACCACATGGTCCACAGCCAGAGTCTTGACAATCTGATCGCATATAGAGGGATCCAGTGCCAAGTTAGCCAGGGCACGGATTGTTCTGTTGTTTATAGACTCCCTCTCCTGGTCCTCAAGTAATACAACTGCAGCATAATGAAACAGAGAAATGTATCTGGCTAGTGTTTATCAGTGTACTCAAAGGTGTTTCACTTATGTGTGAAGACTTTGCATTGCAGGTGTACTCCAATGCTCAACCATGGAGCCAAGGCGCGGCCCTAACCAATTGTGACACTGCACGGACCCCACATGCTCACATTACTGTTTATATGCTTGTGGTGCCTAATTATATTTATTTATTTGATCAATGTTCAACGTTATACTCAAGATTATTTCACCTTCACAACAACTTTATGTTGCAGGTATTGCACATATTTTTAAAAACACCCCTGCTCCCTGCAGTCTCCAGAAAACTTTCCTTATTTTTATACACCTATGGTCAACAAAGGACTTGAACCTATACAGGGTACTGCATCCAAAGGGGCTCAACAGTCCAACACTCAATCCACTGAGCTGCGGTGCAATTAATCCCTTAAATAAATTTAAGCTTGTATTTAAAATATCTTACCCAGTGTTGATATACTGTTTGAAATGTTTTTCACCTGCAAAATAGAAAAAGAAAAATATAATTTAATTATTTAGTTGATTGGTGCTACCGAAGGCTATTTAACTCGGTTGTTGAAAGTTGCGAGCCCAATGGGAGAAACCACCCACCCTGGCAATAATAATTATTTGTTTTAAGTGCTGGTATTGAAAATCCTGTTTCCATTTTATACATGAAAATCTTAAGCTTGATTAGTGTTTTATGCCATACTTTAGGTTATTCCACTCATACAACAGCAAGTCAGCCAAAGAGATGAAGGAAACCACACTCAAACAGCAAAACAGCACTGGCAACAAAGAAAACAGGACATTATATTTACAAAACAAATAGGGGCACATCACCAGCAAATCAGCTTCCTGATGCCTCATACACATTTAGGTTGGGTGGGAGCCTCTTGTGCCCTGGTGCTCTCTGAGCTAAGGGGCACAGGATGACGATTTGTTGTGGTGTACTGTTTTGTTAATGTTATGTAAATGTTTTGTCCTGTCTTGCATGTTGTCAGCATCATTTAAGGTGGTTTCCTTCATCAATTGGGCTGGCACGTGACACATGTAACCTTGGGTACGGCGTAAAATCCCAATAAAAAGAAACCTCATAGGTTGGGAATCACCAGTGCACAGGAAACTCCAACCAATACATCTGCTCATATGTGAAAAACTTGATTCCCGGATTTGACTTATCAACTAACTCATACTTTTACATAGCTGAATGCAGACCTGTGATTAAATAACTGTCTGGGCAGGTGGTATTTATGGCACCTAGAACTTTCTTAATTGACAAACAAAAGATGTCATATTTCCTTTGTTCAGAATAACGTATTTGAAACTAAAGCTGTCAAACCCCTTTCCTTTATGTCCTTCCAAATCACAATAAATCTAAAAACTTCAAAATGATATTTTTTTTAATTGTTTGTTGTTTTCACTGACGTCTTACAGTGTGTTTTTCTCCTATAAAAAAATTTTAAACAAAAAAAAACAGTCATTTAGCAGTAAGTAGCATGCTTCACCTATAAAATATATGCTGGTTTGTTGTATGTTAGTGTTTATTCATATATAATAGAAAAAAAATATATTCACATATTTGAGGCAAGCCAAATTTTCTTTAGCTACATTTATACAAAAATATATATATAAAATATATTCATATATTTATATACTAATACAGCTATCTTTATTTATTTGAGTTGTGTTTTATTTTGAGTTCCGGTACTTTTTAAATATTTGTGAAATGTTTAATAAAAATTGCTACATAAAACAGTTCTCATATGTTTTTGATCTTTTTTTCTTTTCTCACGCTCTCCTCCAACACTAATTCACCTTATTCTTTAAACAAAAAAGTTGAAATGTTATTAATATTTATTCCCCCCACCTTTCTGCTGTGATTTTTCCATCAAATCCGTCCGAAAACCAAGTTTTTAAATTGGTGTGCCGTAGCTCTGGGAAATAACAAATATTCCTGATCACCTACAAACTTATCTTTTCAATCAATAGAACCTACTTAAGTTCATTTTACTCATATGATTCCCAACGGGCATTGGAAGGTGGAGGAAACAATTCTCTACGACACTGGCAACAAACTACTACAAGGAAACACAGTACATTTACAGGACGTAGAACAGGATACCTCAAACTAATCTGCTTCCGGATGCCCCTCAGCACAGAGAGCACAAGTGCAAAAGATAGATTCCATGTGACATGTATGCTCATTAAATTTGTTTACAAAAATCATAACAGTTATCGATTAAATATGATATCAGTGTGTCTTTAAAACTTGTAATTAACAGCGTAAAGAAAGGGATATTTACAGCATTTCTCGCACACTTTTCCATGCACATATTGCTAAGGATGCTAAGGCATAGATCTGCCTGCTTCCAAAATGTGTCCCCTATTTCACTTTGATTGTCGCCATCCTCTTCAATTTGAAGTAAACGCAACAAAATATTGACAACATTCAATCGACATAACTTCTCCACGCCGCCTTTCTCTTTTATAAACTTTGCACGAATGTAGCTCAAAGCATGGTGAACTTTAGATGTAGAATTGCTGTCCAAATTTGAAAGGACAAGTCGATATTTATCGTCTTTTGACATTGCTTGACGTTGTTGTTGTATCTTTACATGGACATGAAGCTATCAAAACCTTATACTTAAGTGCCTTCAAAATGTATTTGCTCTGGGAATCGGGTAGACATTTTTGCACACGGTGCAAAAACAAATCTTTCAAAGGGAGAACTTATTATCTCCTCTTCAATGTTAACAGCAGCTCGGCATTTGTAATACCGGTATTAACGGTTGGGAATTTTTCCCCATAGCGGAGACGTAATGCAAAATAAGCATATCTTTAATTTCCACCCATGTTTACAATAAGCAAAATCAGGCGATTTATATATAGTTATATAGGCATAATTTTATATTTTGAATTCCATTTTTTCCCCACAATATATATATTTTTGTATAAATGTAGAGAAAGAAAATTTTGCTTGCCTCCACCGTAGGCCTATTTATATATATATATAGGTCTACAGGTATAGATGCTGCAAATGCTGAGCGCTTTTCTTTCGACCTTATATAGTTATAGGCCCATAGCCTATAAAGAAAGTTTTCTGGTGGCTGCGGAGATCGCTGGTGTTTTTTCATACCAGATTTCTTTCCGATTTTCCACCATGCATGTACACTGACAAAGAAGTCGTACGTCATTCGTATAGGCTATATATGAAATCACTTGTTTTTGTGGAATTAAAGCGGGGAATGGTATGTGTACGTAGGCCTATATACGTATACGTACGTATAACCAAACAACATATAAGTTTCATGGTTTTAAATTGTTTGGTTGTATTATATAATAATAAAATATTGATAAGCAACGTTTCGACCTAGACTTGAATTCCGTTTTAAAGCGATGATTGCAAATCTCAACTGAGATCAACTTAATTAATACGATGCAAGTAGACCGAAACGTTGCTTATCAATATTTTAAAAAATCCTATCAAAAACTTTATGTTTAGCTGCAAAAGAAATAAAAACATAACTTTGATGGATGTTCAACTTCTGGGAATATATATAGGCCGTATACCATACCTAATATCTATGTGTGTTACATATTCGCCACATATTTATCTTCGCAATTTACATGTAGGGCCTATAGCCTTTTCTCGAGATGCGCCTTTAGGTTATCCAGTGCAACTCGAGATTCAGGTCTATCTAGAAACTTGTCTCTGAGTGAGAATTGATCTAGAACATGATATAATTTATCGACTTTAATTAGTCGATATCCCTGTGCCAGTGTGTATACTCTTGACAAAACTATATAAGCAACGTTTCGAATCGGTCTAGTTGCTAAGGCAGTTTTCTAGCAATGAATAATTTGACAATGTAGATTTTCTCATTACTGCAATGTCTATGTAGGGCCTATGCTGACGATATATATAACGGACTTGCTTAAGCGGCATTTAGAAGCTAGGAATTAAGGTGACAAAAACAAGTTGTACGTCGTCAGCTCTTATCGTGACGCGTGGTATAGTTGAGAAAACCAACACCCTCAACACTTTATTCATAGGCCTACAGTAAAACGGCCACTTTCTAAACGACACAAAAATATTTCACTTTATTCATTGCCTGAAAACGGTCTTAAAACTAGACCAACCCGTCGCTTAATATCATAATTAGGCTTATAGGCCTATATATACCAAAATGCATCAGCTTTAATTAGTCGCTATCCCTGTGCCAGTGATTACTCGTTATAAAAGTATATATAGGCCTACCCAAAAGTTGAAAATCCATCAAAGTTATGTTTTGTTACGTTCCCGGCTTCTAAATGTCAATTAAACACGCAAATGAAATAGCCTTGAGTACATTATACGTAAAACTCCAATTAAATAAATAAATAAATGTGTGTCTTTATTTCACAATATCAATGAATGATCGATATGTTTGAATGCCTGTATCAATTGTGGGTTAGAGTATAGTCCTATAGGGAAGTTACACTAAATAATTTAGCCAATACAGTTTAAACACTAAATAAATAAAGTTATTGGTGATCAGTAAAAACAATAGTCTGTGTTTTAGACAAACAATTTGACAAACATCCATTTCGAGTGGTTCATATATATGTCCATTTCTTTCAATGACAAATTCGCTCAATTCACTGTTTTACCGAACCGGTTTTGGACCTCATGGAGAGCTTCTGGAATAATGACTGGTCCCTACTCATGAATAAATATACCTCACGTGACTTAGCCCGCTTGAAGCATTTTTGCAAGACACTGAAACATGGCGGACCGTAAGTTGCTCTTATTTTAGCCGAATATCCTTTGTTATAGGTATTAAGAATGCTTGATAACAACGAAATTTAGAATGGGTATGTCTGAGTTTACTCTCTTTGTCCCAATTGCATGTATTTCCATGCTGGAAAGTGTCTATATCCTCTTATTTTAGCGTCAGTCTCTTTTTTTACAAAAGTCGACAAAAGAGGAAGCCATTTTGTCCTTAGAATTTCTGTATTTTACCTTGCGCTCCTCAATTTCCGCTGAGTTACGGGTTAAATGAGATAAATGTGGTATTTCAAATCGGGTCGATCGATACTATTCTTGCATTCATTGTACTAAATGGCGAAAGATCTTTAAGAAAAAGGTTTAACGTTATCCTTCTAAAGAAACGCACATGCTTCGTGTCACTGTCCCTGACCTTAGCTAAAAGCAATGTAATGGGGGTGGTCTTCGAATTTTATTTAACTAAAATATGTAAAATGCCTGCTTCCATTTCAGAATATAGTGGATATAGTTCGGGTGCAGTTGGGGCCCAAGCCCAGCCAAGGTTTGTGTAAACCAAATATTTTTAATCTATTTCATATTTATTATGCATGGCCTGATGGGGTTTGTTAGATGCAGTCATGTATCGTTATTATCCTACTATGCAATCCTATTACTGAATAAAAATGTGTAATTTTAAGTTTTACACTTACAATTTTAACTCCTAATTGATTTCAAATTCTGGGAGAGTTCAACTATCAGATAATTTGTATTAAATTTGTCAACAAAAGTAGCATAATAGAGGTAAAATTTCAATGTTACAAAACTTGTGCAATATTAAGTTATTTACCTCAACATTCTGTAGATGTAGTTCTGGGTTAACATAAATGAGACAAAGAAAAATTGTATCAAATGAATTAAAACATTTTAACAATCCTAATTCACCTGTGACAATTACTTTGAAATTGTGGTTTCCTGTAACTGAAAGGTGAAATCATGCTCCTACTGTACTACATTTTATAGATGGTTTGGTAAGAAAATTGTTTCTAATGGCCCAAATAAAATAAACAATTTTATATTTTTTTAGTTACAATTATTCCAGTTATGGTGCTACAGACAATGCGGCATACACACAGCAGGCAGCCACCTATGGACAACAGGTTTGTAACTATCTATATCACTCATTCTACTGGAGGTCCCCATTTTACTGAGGATGGTTGTCACTCCCATGAATTGAATTCCCTTTTATTACAAGGCATTTATCCAATCCGTTTTACTGTGGCGACAAATCGCAGAACAGATTTTATGAGGTTTCTTTCCTGTTTTCCACCATACACTGGCAAAGCTGTAACACAAGTGACTAAATACCCTTTAGTATGATGTTATTCACCATCAAATAAATAAATAAATACAGTGAATTAAATCTGTTAAGATCTAAACAAAGCAGCAAGCCTTGGTAAGAAAAATAATTAGCTTTATTCCAGCTACTTCAAGCGGGTCCAGAAATGTAATTTCTATCAATCCATTGTGTATGAACGTGTACCAATTTATGCCATTTACATTTCTTGTAATTTCGAATGTCCTGACTGTATCAAAATATAAGCAGGTTTTTGGTGTGAGCTTCCAGTGGGAGTTCGGAGCTATATGAAGTGAATTTGTTGTGGATTCCTCTCGTCCTGTGACATCCTTGTTAGTTGCCATTGCCTTCAGGGTGGTTTCCCTCATCCATTGTGCTAATGCGCCGTCACAATTGAAATAACCTTGAGTATGTGTACATGGTAGACCCCAATCAGTTCAAAAAGTCCTGCAGGACAAACCTTGACTAATTCCGGTCAAAATTATTAGATATTTACCTGTTAGATAATGTTCATATTACATGTTTCTTTTTTTTGTTGTTCTTTTCAGCCTGCTGCAGCTACAGCAGCTTATGGTCAGAGTTACAGTTATGGACAGACCGGATATACGCAAGCAGCCCCTCAGGCCACACCACAAGCTACATACGATCAAACCTCATATGCCCAAACAGGTATGCACTTTCAATCAGGTTTTTATCAATTGTGAAATCCTGAAAATGATGAACAATGTTTGGCAATTCCCCTTGATTTGGTTACTTTCGTTTTTAAAAAGCTTTCAAAGTGCATTTGATATATTTTTTTGGTTATATACTCAGAAGAGTTTCAGATGAATGGAAACAGATAAGCCATTTTTCTGATCGCAACATTTCCCATGTGTTTTTCTGAAAAATATCGGGATCTCTGAAAATGGATGGTTACTTTCTTCCAGTGGCCAAGCTCTGGTGGAAGCTATACTAATCTTTGTTTATGTATGTATTTTTGCCAGCCCCCTCGACACAACAGACGTATGGACAATATGGCCAACAGCAAGGTTATTCTCAACAGACAGATGCCTATAGCCAGGGTTTGTATCTGGAGCTGCCCAAAACTCCACACTTTGTAACTTTCATTTATAGATGTGACTTTTCCTACTTTGATCCTTGGATACAGAGAAGATTAACCATATTACTAGCATTTTCTGTAGTGGATTTTTGGCATGCAAGGAGGAGGTTTCAAAAGCCCTTTGCAACATTACACAACTGCAGTTACTTTGAAGCTTGGTGCTGAAGGTATTGTCACCGCTACAACTTTGTTTGTATAATGTTGCAAAGGCTTTACGAGACTGGTCCCAGGCTTTCAGATTACATGAATTCTGGTACATCAGCAGAGGATAAAGGAAATTACCCCCTTTTGGGATCCAAGGGTTAAATTAGGGGTCTTGAGATTTGTCATGCACTTTTTGTCCTTTAGTCAAACTGGTTTATCTATGTAATCTAAAAGCCTGAGAATCTCGGCTTAATCGGTTGTGTGTAAAGAGTTTGATTGCAGATAGCAAACCTTTAGCAGGGAAAGTTCAAGAGTTTTGAGATCCTTCATCAAAAAGCTGAGGATGTGTTAATTTGTCCTCCGTTACATTTTTTATCAATATCATGTGGTTGAAATGTCCTTCTCATTCTAGGTTACGGTCAGACTGGACAAACAACTGCAGGTTCTTACAGCCAACAAAGCTATGGCCAGCCAGCCCAGCAATCTCAACAGCCAGGTGGTTATGGTGGTTCTCAGTCTAGTGGTTATGGTGGAAGCAGTGGCCAGTCTGGATACGGTGGTCATGGCGGAGATAGTGGTGGCTATGGCGGCGGCGGCGGTGGTGGTGGTGGTGGTGGATCAGACTACGGATCTGGAGGTGTGTTTTCTTAATCCGTTGTCCTGGTGGTTATTTGTGGGGCTTCCTATTTCGCACTGAGCTTTGGTACTTGCTACCATTAGTGTTCAGGGTTTTCTTCAGCCATAAGATTGGACTATCTATAGCTCAGAAATAATGGGGTTTAAGTGTGATCATTTGCTCTTTTTGTTGTGGGATGTCTCCTTTTGAACTGGATCATTGTTGAGCAGTTTCTGCCTTGGTGCTCCAAACTAAGGGGCACCCGGAAGTGGATTTGTTTCCTGTTACATGTCTATTTGTATGAGGTGTTTCCTTGATTGTTGACTGTCCTTGATTACAAATTCCTGATTGCCATCACATGAGGGAAACACCCCAGGGTATAATGATTAAAATATTGAAGAAGTGATTTTAATTATGCCATCTTTCACACATTTTATGTCGTTCTAATTTAATTTGTCTAATTGTGCCATCTCTTAAACATTTTAGGTCGTTCAGGAGGAGGAAATGGCTATGGGTGAGTTATTCATTTATTTCTTAAAGGGATTCAGTAAGGTTTGGGAAATAAACTGGTCAGTTGCTTATAAACATTCATAGAGGCACTCTGTAACTGCTGAAATCAACAAAAAACTGAAAAAGAAAAAAAATGTATCGATATCCTGGCCTGTTAAGAAACCTACATGCAGAACAAGAGTATTGGATATATTTAGGAAGCCACATTCAGAAAGACGAAAAGCTATTTAGAAGCTCCGAGTGAAGATAATTGGCAGAATGTAGCCCAGGATAAT
>JAVFBZ010182914.1:0-15204 GCA_032466195.1 Katharina tunicata
AACCTAATGTAACTGGGTGTTATAACTACTAATGTCATGAAATCGCTTAGTTTTATGAAATCGCTTTGTGTAGATGTATTTGTCAGCCACAGTAATATTTTCCCAAATATTACAACTGCACTTATAATCACCACGTGACGTCCAGCAACATCACATCCGTGTAACGTGGGAAATTACACGTTTTATTAATTCCTATTGGCAGCAGATATTATGTTTGGTTTCAATTACCATGAACATACAATATATAGTATCTCAAATCGACAGACAGACGAATCTTCTCATGACAGTTGGTGTCGTTGCCTTCCTTATCGAAAGACTGTGTAAGAATACAATATGATAGCGGATAGTTCCTAGTACACATCCTCACAAAGCAAAACAGTCAACATGTTGGTCAAAGTTGCATGTACATGTATTATTTGAATCGCGAGAATGAGAACAGGAAACACGGTATATACACAAAAGAAAAGGTAATCAATTGACTGCCATCAGTTAAACGTCGTCCACACCCGAAAATACTTTGTATGACCTTGATTTCTCTTTTTGATTCACCACCAACAAAGAAATAATGCAAAAAATACCACTACGTCCTACAAAACCGTATAACTAATAATTGTTCCTATGGTTCAGATAAAAATAATAGTACTTCGTACTTATTCACATCATAAACCTTAAGGTGTGTAAAGCAAAACAAAAAACAAAAACTAAAATGACCCACTGGCAAAAATAATACTTTTTGTAGAAACAAATGATATGCTGTTAATTTGCAACAGTTTTTTGTTTCTATTGTTGAGATTTTACTCAGTACTCAGTTTGTTATTTCAATCATGTAGGCGCGCCCGAGCCGAATTGTGGAATGAAGCCTTCCTTCACGTCACTGGTAACAGACATCAAGACCATAGGGGGTAGAATAACGTTGACAAAATCCTGCCGATAATTCGACTTGGCATAACTCATCACTGGACAGAGTATTCAAAACCACAACGTATTTAATACAGATTGCGTAGCTACGTTGTCTACTAAAGAATCACCCCTAAATAAGCCGTTTTCACTGACTGGAAAAACACGTCAGATATGTTTAAATTATAACTTTTTGTGTCTTAGTAAATGCCTATTCATATATAATTTATAGCCTACTTTAACCGTTCGATGCACTAAATACATACAAGTGCAATAAAAATTTAGCTGTAATGATCCATACCGGTATCATATAAGTGTTTCTCTCGCTTAACATATGTCGATCCAGGCCAACTAAAGCTTCAGAGGTCAGCATAATGTGCAATGTGTTCAATGCACTATACCACTCAAAAAATAACCCCTTGATGGCTTTGCACGTTCTGTTTTAGTCTTGTTTCTTCCATCAGTATCCGGACTTGTTAAGACTTGTGTTCCATCATATCACAAGCTCGTCAAGAAATAAAATATATAAAAAGCAAGCCATGTTATCTTTACATGAATTCAATCACGTGACATTTCAGAAGTTTCACTTTCGGGTTCTAGGCTATTGAATAACTGATAACTTTCTTCAGTCGTCGGCCGTGACTATATTTCTACAATCCTGAATCTATGGTTGAGTGATCTTTACAATAGAATAATCGCCCTGAAGTAGTAATCTCTTATTGTCTTTAGTTTCCGTCTGACTGCCTAATTGATTCGCATTGGTTATCTACTTTCAATTTGTGATGTACTATATGAATATACAATCAATGGACCTTGAATTTATAATAAATGATCCATACCAAAATCGTATAATTGTTTCTCTTGCATACCATCTGTCTATTCCGGCCAATTTAACCTGTATTGATGGACAGAAAGTATAATGTGTTCAACGCACTGGAAACATTTGTAGCACATGTACGAGGCCCTGGATGGTACTATGGGTTTCAAGCTTGTTTCCACTTTTCGTATGTCAGACCTAGATATAATTAGCCATCTTTTTTTGTCATAATACAAGCAGTTTAGTAACATGCGTACCCACAATCATATGAATTTTTACAAAAATCAAGAGGAATACAAATGTGTACCAACTTCGAGAGTTTCCGGAAAGTTTTTCACATTAGGCGGCTATTTCGTAACTGGCGTTTTCATGCTTCAACTGAACCCTCATGTGTACCACCTAGTTGTACATATCGACGTTTACATCATTACAACTTCGTGAGTTTCCGGAAAGTTTTTCACATTCGGTGGCTATTTCGTAGCTGGCGTTTTCATGTTTCAACTGAGCTCTTCTTACAATGCTCAATGCCTGCTGTGATCAAATCAAATAAAAGCCAAGGATATTTTTGTCGATGTATGTCAGTAGAGGGTTAGCTTTTCGAGGGTGTCGTGATAATTGACAACAAATCTCTCTGAGTAAACTTATTATTACGCAGGCTCAAAGTCACAGTTGCTTTAACTTGCCTGGACACTATGAGCGCTTGTAAGATAATTCTAGAAGTACGCCAAAAATACATTCCTCCAATTCCATGTACCGTGTATTTAGGCCTAGTCAGTAGTAGATCAAGTCATTGGTGAATTCAGAAAACTTCAACCATAGATGAAACCATACACCCTTTTATTTGCTACACACTTGCTGATGTCCGTAAGCTGTATGGAGGTTCACATTTACGCACGCTGATGTCGAAAATGAAACTAAAGTAAGACATTGTAGTTTGTATAGATATAATGTTTTTAAATAGCGTGTACTGTTTGTCGAATCGATATTACTTCTGATGTCGATCGGAGAGGGCGTGGAGAGTACGACTGTTAAAAGAAATACAAACAAAAAAATACTAAAACATATGCCAGTAAGATAAGTATATGTATAAGCAGACAGCAAATGATTTTAGACAGTTCGAAAGAACAAAAAGGCCCCAATCCCATTTTTTTTAAGTTGGTCATTGTGTTTTCACCTGAGTGGGGGTTGAGTTTGTATATCAATGTTATCCAAACTCGTCCAAGCTGTCTGCAGACACTGTTGCCGTTACTTGCCAATCCAATTCTACACCTCACAAATTAAGAGAAGTAGAATTTATTAAATTAACGGATGTAGGCCTAAACATAAAGTCATTTATAAAAAAAATGACATCGTTTGAGGCCTCAATAATATGAACTACTTCAGGTGACATATACCTGAATATTCAGTTGAAATTTTTGTCAACGTGCTATATTTAATAAAGAAAGCGAAACTTAATATGGAATTAAGAGTGTTAGGAAGGGGTACTAGGATAACTATGTCAAACTTAGTTGATGTTAGTACGATGACTCTTAAGATAGTATAAATAAAGAAACCCACACTCACTGATACCCCGTAACAAGTTTAATATTACAATGTTCACCTTCTTTCAGTTTTAATGGTTATCCTCGGTGAGAGACCAGAAATTCTACCAGTCTAACACACACACCATAAATGTCGACCTTCAACTGAATAACACGAGGAAGTTGTGACAAGATTAGTAGTCAAGTTCTACTTTCATTGATAGAAATTAAATCACAGGAAGTAAATTAGTTTAAACGTCCACCGCTGAATTTACAAGGAGTTAAACGGTAACTGACCTTGGATGGATCGATGGTCCACGTTTATTACAACACTTTGTTTCTTATTAAATAAAGGTAATTTGCAAATAAATGTCACGCCATGTCAATTGGATGTCCTTCAAAATAATGCAGATAATAAATCATGAAATATTTTATGCAAATATACCTTTCGCTGCTCGACGAGATGTTGCTTGAGAAAAGTGGTTGAGTGTTTTTTTAAACAAGTTCATAGTCATAATTCATGTATAAAAAGCTTCGAAAGTGACTGAAATTAGCAATACTTAGCTGCAAAAGATAATGATATTTTCCATAATCCAGACACATTGCAGAATCACCTAGCAAATACATTTATTTTTGAAATTTTTCAGAATGACGAAATGATAAACAAGACCTAAATGAGTTCATAATTGTTTCTATATTGATGAAGAGAGTTACCCTCGATTTAAGGTTTCGGTCATATATGATCTGCTGCTGGCACCATCTGTATATGGCTAAAAAACATTTCCTTCCTGGATTGCCTTGCCTTTTGAGCCATCACGAAGGTGTGCCCGAGTCATTCAATAAATACCACACAACATGCCGGTTTATCATATTGATTTTCATTCTGTTTGAACATCTAAAGTATCATAATATACCAAAAATCCCGTTAGGCTTAGAGCCAACAATCATTTGAGTTCAATCAGATTACAGGTAATTACCTCCTCAATAGGTGAACATTTCTCCCTTCCTGGTCATTCGGTTATAGATCATTTTGAAATCATGCCGATTGAAAAAAAAACATGTTTTTCTTCTGAAAAGGAAACCAAATGGAAACGCTTGGAGAGAGAAGGTCATTGGATTAAAACACTTGAAACGTTGTATCCATTGGGTTTCAACCTTGAATCAGGTAAAGGCTCCAGGGTAGACATTATTCCTTTTGTACTACAATATGATCAACCTAACACCAGGTTTGCAAGTCACCTAATACAGGAATAACAAAACCTTGTACGTAAAATGATTAAGGATGGACTACCCCTTCGAGGGTCAAAATTGTTTTTTTTTTTTTATTTGTTTATTAGAACTTTCTCTTTTTTGTTAAATATATATTTTTATATAAAAAATCCAGTTAGAAGTCATTTAATTTTAAGTTTGAAAATTTTGAATCCATTCTTTGCAAGTGTACAGATGGGTATTGTCCCATTTTTTGTCAAAATTTAATATTTCAGCTCAGTTTTCTGGAAAATCCCTTGACCTGCACCCGTGAAATTCGGCATACTTATTAGTGACATAATAATCTAGTAAATATTATCTCAAATTTGTTAAATTAGGCTTACTTTTTTTAAATTTATCTTTTAATGCAGAAAGTCCAATTTTAGTCATTTATTTTAGGAAAATTGCTATTAAGAGAGAACTATGAAACAAAACAAAAAAAGAAACACTGTTTACTAGATTATTATGTCACTAATAAGCATGCGGAATTTCAGGCTTACTTTTTTTAAATTTATCTTTTAATGCAGAAAGTCCAATTTTAGTCATTTATTTTAGGAAAATTGCTATTAAGAGAGAACTATGAAACAAAACAAAAAAAGAAACACTGTTTACTAGATTATTATGTCACTAATAAGCATGCGGAATTTCACATGTGTAGCTCAAAGGGTTTTTGAGTAAACAGAGTTTAAAAATTCAATTTCGACAAAAAATGAAGTGCTAGAAATGGGGCAAAGCCCAT
Organism: Katharina tunicata; assembly: GCA_032466195.1. Classification (NCBI taxonomy): domain Eukaryota; kingdom Metazoa; phylum Mollusca; class Polyplacophora; order Chitonida; family Mopaliidae; genus Katharina; species Katharina tunicata. The sequence goes on from JAVFBZ010182914.1 coordinate 5,222, forward strand.
CCAGCTGTACACTTGCAAAGAACTGAATCAAAATTTTCAAACTTAAAATTAAAAGACTTTTACCTGGAATTTTTATATCTTTTTCACAAAATTCTGGACAAAAAAGAGAATGTTCTTATAAACAAATACAAAAAAATGAACGATTTTGACCCTCACAGAGACCCATCATAGCGTACAAGAAGAACAAATCTCTCAAGGATCTCTTGGTTAAGACGAAACTCCCTTCTGTATCAGATAACCCTTAACTGCCCTCATCTTCATTTGGTAGGCTAATGGGTTTATTACTACTAACTTTAAACGATACATTTTTCAGGTTGTGCTTATTTTAACCCATACCTAGTAGCTATGTGTGTTACATATTCGCCACATATTTATCTTCACAATTCAGGTTCATCTAGAAACTTGTCTCTGAGAACTGATCTAGAACATGAGATAATTTATCAACTTTAATTATTCGATATCCTTGTGCCAGTATGATTACTCGTGACAAACATATATAAGCTAGTTTGTACATGTATATGGATACAAATCCAACGACCCTTGACAAAATTACTTTGATGACATGCACCAATAGGGTTTGTTTTTCTCTGGCTTACCATCTGTCAACAATGACGAATAAATAACCAAATAATATAAACATATAATAACCTCATCCGGGAAAACAAACATTACGGGAATTAATTACACTCAAACGAGCCACTAATCTGATGTGAGGCCTACTAATTAGATGAACATATCTACTTTTCAAATCATTACCAGTACGTGAGTGTTCTGAATGAATTATTGAGGACCCTTTATTTATTGGGTGTCACAAACAAACGATTTTTGCTGAAAGCAACAGATTGGCTGTCAACCTGGTTTTAGGAGAAAAACATCGTTTTGTGTCTAATTACGTATAATATATTTATTTGGCAGGATATCGTTTTATCTTCCTTTCCACAAACACATATCCGAGAACAAGTTATTCGAAAGCCAATGATTTTCTTAAATGTATGTACCAAAAGTAACCATTTTAGGATGGATTATTGTGAATGTACCTGTGAAGTAAATAGGACAATGGGGTAAACATGTATTACCGTATAATTAAGATAAGTGGATTTCGTTGTATATATGTTTACCGTTTAATGGAGAGTTGAATGTATTGGAATTCATCCAGTGAGTATAAATCTTAATGATCACATTTTAACCTGACAGTCTTGTATACGATAACTTAGCTTCTGCTATTGAAGACGGGGGAAGTATGATGGTTAATTCAATCATAATACCGAGTTTATTAATGTCCCTGCTATTGACCAGCATTCGAGTTTCGTTCAAATGTGAAATCTTAATCTTTTAAGTGATGCGTTTTTTTTTATTGTCAGGTAAACAGGTATGTGTATACACACAGTCGGCGCCAAAAATGCATCCATACAATTTTGTAAGTTGGTAAGATATTATCATCTCACTCGGAGCATGAGTGTGTGTTCAACACCTCTACAGACAAGGTACTTTAAAACTGGCTGCTCGAGTGCATTGCCATATTTTTACAATGCAACTCCACGCCTGCCAAATACAGATCTAGATAATGAAGTGTTCACAGGTGAAAATGCAAGGTAACTTCACTTAGATAACACATTTGTCAGCGCACATACATGAATAGATTCCATAAAACAAGAAAAGGTTTGATACAGTATTGGATTTAGTTAACATAACACAGTAAGTGTGACTTCTGAACATTAATTTGCGATTAACTAGGAAGTATGAAACTGGGATAATTAAACAGATATTAATATTCAGTTGATCAAGTGTATACCAGATATTGACGTATTATGGTATTCGCCTTGAAACTAAGCTTTTGACGGGAATGTTTGGAGGAAAAGTAATATGAGTGTTTAGTGTTAACTTTATGGGTTGTCCTCGAAGTGCCACCAGTAAAACTCGTATTCAGACAGACATATTCTAACACAACGTTTGTAACAAGATCGCTACTCCATGTTAGCTTTTAGTGTTTGCCTGGGTGAGGGGTCATGAGTTCTTCACATGGAAGACGAAGACAATCAATATCAAGCTTCAACTCAACTGTTATACAAGAAAGAGTTGTGATCAGAATGGTAATGGAGTTATTTGTCCTCCGTTCATAGAGTGAAAGACCGGAAATTCAATACCCGTGAAGAAATGAGATAGCAGTTCACCAGCTAGAGTTGGAATAAATTTAACTGTCTCTGACCATGGGTGGATTGGTTATGGTCTATTTTAATTACGGCGCTTTGTAGTGCGACGACCTCGTATCTTCTAATTGAGTAAAGTTAGGTAGTGTATAAATCTTATTCCAAAGTACGCTTCTATTCATTTACACAAACTCACCAAAGACATGTTTATTTCTAAAGGTAATCATTGAGTAATAAGATTTAATATCGTGCTGTTTATAAACGAGGTTTTGAACAAAAAAATTATTTATTGCAGTTTTCTTATAATTTCAGAATAAAAGAAGTTTTAAATCGACCTATAAATAAATTCAAACGATAAGCAACAGAAATGATTGAAAAACGTTTGTTTGATTAGTGTTTAACGTCGTATTTCGCCTATATGACGACTAATTAATTCCCGTTGCCGGTGTATGGTGGGAAACCGGGAAGAAACCTCGTAAAACCACCCACGAACTCCGCAGCCAACGGAAAACTTTCCTTATATACATAAGGTCCACAGGGGGGAGGGGGCGAATCTATTCCGGGTACAGTGATGGGGGTTCCGTAGTCCAACGCTCAACTACGGAGCCACGGCGCAGTCGTAAAAAAAACGTATCACAGACACTACACAGTAACCTTGTGTGTGTTATCTGTGACATAAAGCGAGCTGATGGTGAAGTAGACCAGAATATCGTTTGTCAAATCTGTTACATTAAGCAGTGAACTAGACCAGAATATTCAGAGCTGGAATTTTAAGCAAGCACTTGGGGAACCAGAGCAGAGTATAGTTGGCCAGATCTGTTACTTTAAGCAAGTAGATGTCAACTAAACCAGAACATCGCTGTTCAGATCAGTTACTTTAAGCGAACAGACAGAGAACTAGGCTAGAACATTGCCGTTCCGATCTGAAATTTTGAGCGAGCACAGTGCACGGGGAACCAGACCAGAGTATCGGATGGTTTTCCAAAAAGCAGTCGTTCCAGAGATCAGTTTTGTATAACGTACAATAAGAGAAACGCCGAACAAGGAAATCGTGTTGGTATAGACACTATATTTCGGCTTTATTATGCCATCGTCTGTTAAACATATAGAACATGGTCTGTGTCTCGGAAGGTTTCACAGAAGCTAGTAGTTCCACATATCAGTTTTGAGTAACATAGAATAAAAGAAATGCGAGCCCGTATGAAAATATCCGAAACAGTTGTTATCCGTAAATAAGTTATTCAGATGTCATCAAATTTTCCATTGGCCATATTCCTGCCCATATCTTTACACTTCACGAAGAAAGCCGATTACGCCTATTATATGACAGTAATAACAAGGAAATCGTACAACAATGCTATCATTTATGGAGGAGCTCAGAAACCACAAAAACGGTGGTTTTTTCTGACAACAATTTTACTGCCGGCTTGAGTAGGCTGACACGCGTTTTTCGTGTACTTCGTTCCGTGTTCGTTAAAGGTCTTTTGCGGTAAATACGAATATTATTATTTGTTGTGTGAGCTAGCATTGAAGGCTATATTACGGATATAAGGACGATGCATAGACGGTTTCAGGTATCAAATCTGATATAAATCCCGTAAAATCCACACGATTTCCATAGAAACAGTTATATTCCTCATATGCTCGTATGTTCGATAGAGGCACGTCTGCTATACATACATGTATTCAGAATGCTACTGTGCACGAGAATGATAAATATTTTGGTTCATTTCTAAACTAGATTCATTGTCATCATTTAAATGATTTGCCTATTGCATTATATAGACAGCAAACTTATCATAATAAGTTAGAAACAACATAATTAACTGGGTAGATAAAGTAACTACCTCTATTATATCAATGAATTAAAACTCCGCTTCATTTCATAGCCAGCACTTAATCCCCCTTTTCAAACTTGGTTTCTGTAATATATTAAGTAAATATGAATTTATACTAGTAGAATAAGCACAAATTGTTTTACATAAAGATCACAGTTTTAAGACAGCGATATGACTATTCTAGCGACATTGTGAACAAATTTGCTTCAACCGATGGACGTTTAATGAAATTTTCTGTCGAGGCTATTGGAAATCAAAACATGTGATCCGAAACCGTATACGTCGACTTTTTAATTCTGAGTTTGATGTAATTGTTACGATCTGCTGGTACGAAATACCTTGAAAGCTCATCATAAAACAACGCATAGAAACAAATACCTAAAGCACACTTGGTAAGAACTCCCATTTTGTTTAGCTTTAATTACTTTTCTCAGTGAGAGGCCATGGGTTCTTACTTCTAAGAAGGTGCTGGCAATTGACATCGAGCTTCATCTAAACTACAATACACGAGGAAATTGTGACAAGACTAGTAATGGAGTTATTTGTTCAACGCTATGTGAGTGAAATACCGGAAATTCAAACGTTGGAAAGAAATGGGTTAAACGCTCCCAAGCTTGAGTGGAAATCAGTTTATTGTAAATTACATTGACTGGATGGATAATGCCACACTTTTATTGCAACTGTTTGCGGTGACCTAATTCTGCTTTTATTTCAGTAAATTAGAGTAATTTATTTACGGGTGTCGTACTAAGTTATACATAGATTAACTGTTTGGTGTAGCCGTGATCAATATTTAACACTCAATTATATATGCAGCGGTGTATTCCACCACACAAACAAAAATAAAATAACGACACAAGTGTTACACAACCTACAAATGTGAAGCTACTTCACTAGCTTCGTTGGAAAGGTTGGAAAGGTGTACCTATAAACAGTTTAATTAATGTTTCGAATACAAATTTGTTAACGAATCGAAAAAAATAAATGCCAAATAAATATACCATTGTAACGTATTAGCATGTGTGTACATATGCACTTCGATTATTCGGTACCGATAATTCAGTACAATACTATTTTGGTTTAAAGGTTTAAACTTGAAATTTGCCCGAATGGGCCCCCGACAAAAACAAAATGTTTCCCGCAGGCCTCCCACAAGCTTAATCCGGCCCTGCGTACCTTAGTTCATAAATTAACCAAACTCATAACTGAATTCCTATCCATAAGACGCTAATTAAAAAATATGAGCACAATTGCCATATAAGAGTTACCAAACTTTCAGATCACACTTTAAATAATCATGATTTGAACGAATGGAACAACTTGTGTGAAGGTTCGCGAACAAATGTACCCGGAAGATATATCATAAGATAAAGGGTGACTTTCGCTAATTATGCCTTTGGTGTGCAGTTTTGTGTGTCGACTAATTTCAAACATTGTAGTATGAATATGGTTGACTATAAGGAAATATAAATATAAGGAAGTTAAAACATTGACAAATATACAATGGTAAGTGTACAATCTTGTTTATCTTTCGTTATCATACAACCCATGTAATACAGTGCATGTAAATATTGCTGCACAAATCAGTTCGCTGCATCCTCCATTTAAATAAAATAATTCGTAGTAATGTAATTATCACTAAGAATTAAAATCAAATTATTTTCTATTTAATATAAATTGGATAGAAGTTCTGGATTTAATTCCCGCCTTTTATTTAATAATGTACAGAAACATTAAAATATGACTTCAATATGTGGTAAATAAACAAATACAAATATAATGGTTTACGCAGCTATCGCGTTATAATCTTGCTCGGATAATGATTTGCGAAGCTATTGGTGTTATTTCATTTTTGAAGCCATCTATTGATCAGTATAAAACAGTTGTATTCGTCTCCGTTTGCAAGTAAAGGGAATTAACTCAGGTGGCATGTACAAACTGATCTGTGAAAGAGTTACTTCCCTGAGATTATGTCACTTGTCACTTAAATGGTCTCCATTCAAATTTGGATCTTCCGTGAAAGTTTTTATAAATTACCTTGCTCTGATTTGATTTATTTATTTAACGAAGAAAAAATATTGTCGAGAAGCGTAATTTAAACAAGCTATTCAAAATCCTGCAAAAAGCTATACTTACTGCATTTAGTCTGTCTATTTACGTCATTTCACTGGTGGCATACAACGTAAAATATGTGTTCTACAGAAAGGTTCAAATGACAAATTAGTTTGTGGGAAAAACAATGTCCGATGTTTGAAAATAAGCAAGTAAAATCGTTGTTTTTCCTCCGTAATCACTCGAAACAAAATTCTTGCTCAATCAGTGTAAATTATCATCGTAATTTGGATTGATTATTTCTTGTTTTCTTTTGTAAGCCCTCTTATGCAAACATATGTATCAGTACGAGTCGACCAAGAAAAAAGTTACAAATGTAGATTGATCTATGCGTCTCAACTTTGAACTATCGCTATACGTTAAACTCTCGTTATTGGGTTATAGCTGAAATTCAAACTCAACCAAAAATTCGCTTTACATAAGCTTCCCTTAATAACGTTAGACCAAATTGCTACATGTTAGTCATTTTGCATTCCTACTTGAGTGGGATTCCATTGCGTATTGAGAACGTAACATTTGAATTGACAGATAGAAACCCCCGACAGAAACCAAATACACAATCAACCCACAATTATACAAAAGAAAACACCTAATTATTTACCTGCGACAAAACGATATCAATGGTTGTGCTTCAATAATCATTTGATTAAATTTAGTGAATTTAAGCTGATAAGCTATTTCCATCCCTTATCACCCCAAAGTTTGTTTACCCTAAACATACTTAGTATTTTGTTATTAACTGTTCCCTGCACAGACACAAATAACAGCATACCGTGCATGTATTTTCAGATAAAGGATTGTCACCTGTATAGAAACGCCACCATTTTCTATACCAAAAAGCCAATGACAAATTAATCTCAGGGAAGTAACTCTTTAAATGACAAAATCTGGAAAGTAAGAGTATGTATAAAGGAAACGTCATGCACATATGAAGCTCCTAACACTGTCTGTTATGTGTCAGAGTCATGTGTCCCTAGTCTTGGGCGATATGAATTGTTAAAGCGTAGCCATATAACATCAATTTCTAAACAAACTAATAACTTTGCTCTTTTACCATTAAATTATATTTTGTTGAGATTTGTAATCATTGCTTGAAAATGGTCTTAGCATCTAATGTTATGTAAATGTTTTGTCTTGTCTTACATGTTGCCAGCGTCGATTACGGTGGTTTATTTGTTCAGTCATGTGACTGACTGGGAACTTAATAATTCAATATGATTTCTACAAAGAATGTTTCATTTTACGAAAGCTGATAAATCCTCATTTAAGTGATGCCCAACATTATACAATTCTCTACCTGAGCACATTGAACCAAAACAAACAGTGCAATACGGTTACTTTCTTTAAACAACCGTGCAATACGTTTTAGCTCGAAGAATATTTGAAAAGTCTTTATACTTAGATACGGATACAATATATTCAAAGTTACTTTGTTTATTTGGGGTTTTACACCCTACTCAAGGTTATTTCACTTATATATGACGGCGTGCGCAGACCAATCCGTGAAGGAAACTACTGTAAACGATGCTGACAACATACAAGAAAGGACAATATCTACATAACATTTACAAAACAGGACACCCCGTAGCTCAGAGAGCACCAGGGCACAGGAGGCTCCCACTCAACCACCAGCTTAAAGTTACATTTATGTTTGTATATTTTATATAACTATTCTTTGACATCTATGTTTCTTATTTCCCCACGCTCTCTTCAAATGAGTATATAGTAGATGCATCATAATTATGCATTTGCAGTTTTTGTTCATTAATTGTTTACTTGAACTGTATATATTTAAAAAAAATGTAAACAAATATAATTGTGCTTGCCTCCATCGGGATTTGAACTCGGGTCTCTGGATAGCAAGGCCAGCGCTCTAACCGACTAAGCTACAGAGGCTCATGGTAGAATATCATTTTCTTTATTATTTATTAAATGTATAGTTGTCATTCAACCTGCACAAAAGAGGCACAGGTCTATAAGGCTTTATCGAAGTATAAAGTTTATCATTATTATCATAATTAATATTTTTATTATTATTATTCAGCTAGGAAATATGCGTATTTGTGTTGTTGCCCAATCCAGAAATTAAGCGTTTGGACTGAATGTGCAAGCATTTGGTAGATGACCCATTTTTAAACTCATTGTAAATTGGATTCCTTTTTACAAAGATGAAAAATCTAAAATGTTAAAGTAACATATGCTCTCAAAATTAGGATTTTACAACAAATGCTGACTGCCTTGATTTTAACAAACTTTGGCGTTAATGCATAAACTAAGACAATTGCGTTGAAAGGAAAATTATTAAGTTGGTACAAGGCTAGTAATAATCAGGAGAAATAATGCCATAATTCGAATTCAACACAAGTAAGACCGGCGATTTTTCCTGATATGCCTCAAGTGAAGCTTTGGATATCGACGGGTTCAAGACCTTATATGGATACGTTAAGATTTGAATAGCGGAAGGAGGCGGGGCTAATTAACGTTTGACTAGGAGTAACATCGGTACATGTAAGGGTGGCTAATTTATGACAGCTGATTGACACATCCTCATAATAATATTCTGCAAGAAATTTCGGTTTTTAGTTTTTTTGTTTTTATAATTAACAACTCTCCTTCAACATACACATTTGATGTTGGAATTATTGGAAAGCCTCTAACTTGTACTTCTTGAGAAAAATATCAATTTTTCATGTGATTCTGTGCAAATTTCAGAACTTTTGCTTGCATAATTGTTCTACTTTAAGAAATAACTTGAGGCTCGAGAGAATGGCTTTAGTGCTGACTCTTCAACTAAAAGCAGCATAGGCTCGATATACCAAAGCAGGTTAGGTATTAAAGACACATTTCCGAATTCTGTAATATTAACTAAGTAAAATGGTCATGGCCTCGAAATTACTGATATTAATATCTTATTTTACATTAATGGAACATACGCACTCAAAAGTTCTGAATTTTACACTATCACAGAACCTAGTGAAAAATTGATATTTTTCTCAAGAAGTACAAGTTAGAGGTTTTCCAATAATTCCAACATCAAATTTGTAGGCTGAAGGAGAGTGTTTTAATAACTTAAAATCTAAAAACTGAATTTTCCATCAGAATATTATTATGTGGATGTGTCAATCAGCTGTCATAACTGAGCCACCCTAAGGTGTACCGACGCTACACCAAGTCAACCGTTAATAAGCCCCGCCCCCATCCACTATTCAAAATCTTAACTCATTCCATATACGGTCATGAACCCGGCGAGATCAAAAGCTTTACTTAAAGCATACGAGGAAATCTGGCCGGACTTCCTTACACTGAATTCGAATTATTGCATGATTCCTCCAGGCTATAACTAGCCTTGATCAAAGTAATTGTTTTAGTTTATGCACAAACTTCAAAGTTGGCTAAAATCAAGGCAATCGGAATTTGTTGTAAAACCTAATTTTGAGTGCTTATGTTAATTTAAATACAGAATAGTAAAAAATACATGTCATTCAAAGAATTAGTGTGGTAATTTAGGGAGACCCTTAAATATAAGTAGATTGCAAATGTGACGTTTTGTTGTTAATGAACACCAAACTTGGTTGTATGTTACATGGTTTGTTGCCATACATTATCGATCATTGTCCTCCACAGACAAACGAAAACATTTAGCCAGCAAAGTAAATTAAGACGCTTACAAAAACAGTTTTCACACATTTGTATTGTTGTATATTAGCAAAACGATCTGGAAAAAACCCAGAATGATCTTACGCTGTAATCATGCACGTTCCCGTAACATGTGGATGCTGACATTGTGTTTAAAACATTTATACGTAAGGAAAATACACTCTTCAAAAAAAGAAACGCAAAACCCAAATATCAATGTAAATTTGATGGTATTCAAGGACGTGTAGAT
>JAVFBZ010182925.1:4285-15204 GCA_032466195.1 Katharina tunicata
CAAATTAGACAGAACTCTAGTGATCACCATGAATACTGCGTTATACATTTTTAAACCAACACAACCTTTCCACTTAGCCAGATTTCATTATTGCAAACATATCGAGTGCAGGGTTTCGCTTATGTAACCTTTTATCAAGTCTTTAACAAAGATGGATGGCACAGATACTTAAAAAACCGCCGATGGTGTGGATGATCACGACGTAGTTTTAAGAGTAGTTTACTGTAACTGAAGCGATTTTACTCAGTAGATTCAGACTAAAGCTTGTCATTTTAATCAACCAGCATTAATTCTGTACACACCACTTATTCGTTTCGCTTATTTGTTTATTTAACAACTTATTTGTTTCATAATGTCTCCATTTAACACAGCATTTTGTTATTTTTATCGATACACTATCATTTACCTTGTCTGGTGTCCTCAAACACAACACAGTTGTGGACTTTTGGTGAGGTTTACACGGAGTTTACAGACCCACAGAAGTTAACAAAGACAGAGGCCGATGTCTGTATGACAAATGTGACTGTTTACATAACTCTTTACATAACTCTGTTTGCTTTAACTTACGGTGAGTCAGTTTCACTTCTCTTTGCATTTATGTACAACTGGAAAATGTCTATATGTTTAATATTTTACCAGAAAACGACTGTTAGGAGATGAGTCTACAATATACAAGGCTGGGCAAAAATTGTATTAGTATTCCATTCAACCTAACTGGTAGGTAAACCGTGTAATATCACATTGGTGCATAAAGCAGTAAATATCCCTGAAAATACAGGTTGTACATTTGATTAAGCAGCAGAGTTGACAGTCAGTGGGATATTGGGTGTATATAGTGCAATCGGTCCAGAATTCAAGAGTAAGAAAAGGTAATGAATGACACACTAATAAGCGCCGCAATGACAACCGGAAGACCAAAGTGCGGTATAATCTGTCTAAGGTATTGTGAGTCGAACAGAGATTTAAACTAGAGAAAACGCCACATTAATGTGCAATCATGTTCGAAGGAAACAATGATAGAATGTAAGTCGAATAACAATTAATATGGCTAGCTAAAACAGTTTTCGATTGATTAGGTTAGCTTATAATATGTCTAGACGATTCATTTTTCCGTGTTACTCCACATACAAAGTTATGACATTTCTTGTCAGAATTTATTATTGCAAATATACCAAGAGCAGGTTTTTACTTGTGTAACCGGGTTGGTGTTTTGCTGAACGTTTTCTTCAAAACAATTAAACATCGTAATGGCTGGTTTTGCGTTGCAAGCTTCTTACTTAAATGTTCAAATGTCTTCCAGCTGTATATATCTTGTTTATTCAAAACTCATTATTACGAGGGAGAATCGTCTCATGAATGAATGTACATTTTTGCTGCGTAAAGTTTCATATTTGTTAAGAAGCGTCCATCTGGAACCTGCTGAATCTTACCGGTTTCGCCGGAATTATCAATCTGGTGATTGCGAGCGAGCTTTGTGTACCCTGGTGCTTAATGGGCTGTATTGTCAAAATTCTAACATTGGCGTTATTGTTGTACTTTTTGGGTTAATTTTACACTCCAAGCTGGTACAGACATTCCGTTTGTTAAATATTTTTGTTTCTTTTCTCCTTTTCATTGATTTTGTCATTGAGGGTTTGATCTGGCATACCATCACGATTGCAGTTTCACTAAACACGGCGTAAAACTCTAATCAAGCAAACCGAAAAACAAAGAAACCAGTAATGCATTTTGTGATATAATAACAAGTTTCACAAAAACAACCCCAAAAGAAACATGATATTTTGTTGGAAACTTCTGTCGTATAAAATGTGTTTATGTTGTTGACGTCCCTTAAGCCGAAAATACATGGTTGTTGTAAACACAAAGTGTTGTGATTCTCATCCGTAACCTTTTTGTACTTTGTTGAGTCATTTTTATAAAATATTCTTGGATATGGCTCGTATCACACTTCTTGTTTCTTTAACTGTTGTTTTCCCCCTCCACCTGTTTAGGTCATTTTATTATAACTGATAGTACACAACCTACAGTTATCCTCTGATAGATTACAAATGTCCCACATTTGTATGAAAAAAATCGTCTACGGTTATCACTAGTTTCCAGTAACCTTGTTCTTGAGTAATTGGACATTTTCTTATAAAATCCATAGTCTATTGAGCATGTCCGGAAGGTTAAGGATCGAGTTTAAATTCTGTTTTCTATTGAGCTGGTGCGATAAGTTAAGTTTCGAGTTTCAGTTCATCTTGTTCCATTGGTCAGGTCCGGAAGGTTACGGGTCGAGTTTTATTTCATTTTGTTCTATTAAGCGGGTCCGGTAGGTTAAGGGTCGAGTTTCATTTCATTTTGGTGCATTAAGCAGGTCCGGTAGGTTGAGGGTCGAGTTTCATTTCATTTTGTTATATTGAGCAGGTCTGGTAGGTTAAGGGTTGAGTTTATTTCATTTTGTTGTATTTAGGAGGCTCCTCGAGGTTAGGGTTCGAGTTTATTTTCATTTTTTCAGTTTAGGATCTAGTTTCTATTTATCTTCTTCTATTGACCAGACTATTGACCAAGGGTCGAGTTTCCCCTCATAAGCGACAGTGGGCAAGTCTATGTACATGTATATAAAAAAATAACAACTTGCTTTGGACTTTTCTCTTTCTTGGCGACATTTCTCATGCCAATGGGAATCTGGCTAAGGGCTGTAAGCTCACAGCCAGCACTGGATGAAATATCCATCGATCATCTTTTTTAGGAAAAAATATAATGAAACTTAAGAATGATTGATCTTTCTGTGATACAACGTTCTTGTTTTATGGCAATTTAAGTAATTAAATATCGTGCTAAGGGTTCTATGGAGCGCTTGACGACATTCGCTTTTCTGTTGCAAATGTTCTTGAATTTCAGTCGATTAACAAGTACTGAAAACATAACATCTAGTGTGTGGAAATAAAAATTGTCAAAACTTCTCAACTAATGCATCGCCCTGTCAGAAATGGAGGTTCATCTAGGCCGAAACGTTTCGCCAAAAATATACCTGAAGTTTAATATCCATAATATCTTATGTTATTCTATTTTTTCCATATTTATAGAACAAATCAACGGAGTTAACAGTTAACATAGATTTTGACGAGTACAAAAAGCCCACGAGCCATTGACACATAGCAATGTTCTATAGCCTAGCATGATGAATAAGTTGAATGTAAATCATGTGCGTGTAACAAAGGCGTTACAGCATTTTCCCCATTCTTCAATTAACCCCTTATTCGACTCCACATTGAAGATGAATTGTACCTATTACAAAATGTTGATCGATCATTTGTCATCCGTCTGATTCCTATAATGGTTCCTTGCAAGATTGGACCTGTCTCTTATTCCCCGGATTTTTGTCTCTTACTGCCGAAATGGATTTCTTGTGACAGGGAAGTCAGAGCTCATAAACTATTTTGGAATGACTAGAACGTATCTGCTGGGGAGAAAATATACCAAATGTATGACACATAAGTGTTACTCCCAAGGAATAAATTTGTTGATTTGTTTTTCCTTATATGTATTGTGAGCTGATTAGAAAAACGCCATAGGCAAAGGGTAAATAAATTATGTTAAGAAGAATATCTTATATTTCAAGAACAAGGATATTTCAATGAAAATAAAACTTTTAATGATGTAACGCATCAGTCAATCAATTGACCATAATGGTTATTATTCCTGTCTTGAGTATTGAAAATCCTACCCAGCTCTATATAACATTACGTCATGTCAAATGCTTACAGTTTTTTACTCGTCAACTAATTTTCTATAAGCGGCAAATATGCCTGGATTGAACTGTTAAAAGTGATTCCGTACCATTGGTTCGAGCAAACATAAATCACTAAAGATAGGCCCAGACATCATTTATGCGTTACCTTTAGGGATTGGTTGATTGTTTTACATATTGTGTAAATCAATTATATGACGAAGGTGTATTCAAACATAAAACAAATAACACAAGCATAAGCAGAACAACGCTATGAGTAGTGTTGTGCGCTGTTCGAAAAATCATGTTCATCCAGTTCAAAGACCTGACAGTATGTTTGCAACCTTAACGTATGCTGGGCCTTGTCTTTTCCAAATATGGTGGGTAACACGTTGCGAATTTCAGTGGTTTGATACGTCAATTAATTATACATGTAAACAAAATCAAAGCTTGGTTAGTAATTGCGAAAAGACATGTAAGGGCGGTAAATTTCAAGTTTACATTTTATGGAAGCAAATTATGGAATGTACATATCCGTGTGGATGCAGAAGTTCGCTTCAAATAAGTGAGGGGTACCATCACAGCATCGGATAAGGGCACGCCAGGATGACAAATAGGCAACTTGAAAATCAGTGTCTGACAACAATTTGACAATAAAAGGTTTGATAATTTAAGGGTTGAATTAACCAAAGTGATTCAGGCAAAATTCATTGTAATCGATAGATCATCAGTCATTCATCCATGTGAACACCCAATAGGCGTACTAATACAAATTCTCACAACCTCACGTTCCCATCGTTATTTTGTTGCAATCAAATATTTATTTGTAACATTATTGAACGTTTCAAATTTCATTCACTTCTTGTCTACCTTGATCTAAACAAGCAAAGTTAAAATTGTTTCAAAACATTATGTCTCAAACGAGATATTACAACATATAGTAATTAAAACGCGTCAAGTCATCCGGATGATAACTGGTTTAGGTCTATTCAATTGTCATCAAAAGGGGTTAAATGGCTTGTTCGAAGTTGGTGTACATGGCAGAGAACATCGCTATATGGATCTCAACTTCGCATTTATATATTTTGTTCGCGTAACATACATATAGCAGTGTTTAATTTGATGAAATTCAAAGCGGATCATCGTGGTCTCTGGATATAGTCTTAAACGTTTCCTTGTTGTAGCCGATATATTGTGTGATGGTACAGTTTGTACATTCCTCGTTGGTAGGCTTTCCAAAAGTTGAAATTGTAGGTCTCGCAATGTAATCAGATGGGGAAATACCAACTTTAGACGCCAATACAGTATCTAATCTTTAATAAACATGTATTCCCTAGTTAGAAAAAAGGCGTACATGTGTGGTTATATTTGATAAATGACGTACAGAAAGTCATCTCTTTTTTTTACGTTTTTGACCAACATAATCGATATTTTTCAACTAATTACGGATAACACAAATTCGCAGGGCTAGAACAAATTCTGTGGCACTTTATTTCCGCCATCATATAGAATGCTCTTAACTTTTGTTAAACAACAAAACAATTATGGTGAATACACATGAAATGAAAAAAACAGCAAACCATTATAATTTGGTAAATTTTCCTTCAAACATAGGTAGAATCTGTCATCGGGTAATTTTGTTCAAGCTCGAATCTGCAAGAGAAGACAGGAAAAACGTTCAACGTGCTTGGGGCATAACTCACGCTTCTCTAAATTTGCAGGTATAAAAACAGAACGATTGGCATTTCTTAGTCAATCTAAGATAGTTTTATTTAAAGAAAAATTTCTAAATTCCAGTGACAATGGGAAGGGAGGCGGGGGATTTTCGGCGTATTGCCAACTGACACATTGACGATTGATGCCACAGGACAAGCAAAGCACGGAACGAAGTAGCAATACATCGGTTTTCAAATTCCTCTTTGTTAAGTCAGCGTCAGTCAAGTGGCTGCGCCCGATAATCAGTTATCAGTTAAGTAATATAATGTCAATTGATGTTTGACAGTAAACAATTGTTAACGGCTATATAACCAAATGTAAGTAAAAGTGTAAGTTTGATAATTACAGAGAATACTGGCAAATTCTCAAGGAAATCGGTTTCATTTTCCTGGTGCAACACAAATCGCTTGTTATATAATGTGAAACAATATTATGTCCATGCATACTATGATCAAATCCTCATTATAATTAAAGTACAATTTGGACCTTGGAATTGGGCACCTATAATGACGAACACGAACTTAGGAACTGTCAGCTAAGACAATGCTTTACCGAAATATTCCACTCCTTAACGAAATACAACGCTACTGGAAACTCTACCCGCAACAACTGATCCATGTTTTTCATAATACGGTTGATGCAAAAACTTCGGGTTATTTTTGTGATTAAATTACAAATACAGATGGATGAAACAGAATCGTTCCACTAATAACCAAATGAAGGCAGTAACATAAGCCACGACGAAGGATATTTTATAAACAAAAATCTTCAGCACAGAAACACAAGGCTACTGAAATGAGACCCTATAACTGATGTTTACAATAATGAAGTAGTATCTGTCCACAAAAGCACAGTTGGGTTGAGAATTGGACAGAACTAATGCTGGCTTACTATTTACAGTACATACACTATTGTATTGTCTGACTGACATCATTTCCAAACTATGGTTTGTAACATACATAGACGAAGCCATTCCGTGGATGAGGTTGTTTCACAATAAAGGGGCCAGAATCTGAACACAAGATTAAAACATTGCAGGTGGGTTACGAGGTTGGAAATGTACAATTCCCATCGATGTACAGTTCCCATCAATTGCAATATGAAGAGCATAATGTATCGGTTCGATATAACACAGTTCAGCTGAACGTAAAGTGTTCCTGTAACGAAGGAGTCCTTGGAGCCTTAAAGTACAAATGTAGTTTATCCCATCCCTCAAAGCTGTATCAACTTAAATACATCGTGATATATGGCTGAGAAGTTGATGAACGCGGTCTTAGTCAATAATTATCCATACATACAGCTACAGGGTAATTAATTTACAAGTGATCCCTGCCCGCGGTATAACCACGCATAAAGCCTATTTTACTATTATCATGACTTACAAAGTAACACATTTGAGCCATTAGCCTTTTATTGAATTTAAGTGATTTATTTAACAGGCTAGTAGTTAAAAATAAATTTGGAAGAGCGTCTCTGTATAACAACAGTGTAGGCGCTAACACTGTTATCGAAATTTACGGGATCTTTGATTCAAACGAGCCGATTCTTTGAAATGTTTGATCTACACGGACAGAGAAAAAACAAGCAAATGCTGCTCACAAATTATGAGCTTTGCATGTTGTTCAGTTAATGTTGATTTTTGTTAGTATTTTGGAGATTCCAATGAATGGAGCAGATATATATATATAATCCCGGTGGAGGCAAGCAACATTTTCTTTCTCTACATTTATACAAAAATATATTTTTGGCAAGAGTAATCACACTGGCACATGGATATCGATTAATTAAAGCCGATAAATTATCAAAACAATATCAAAAATTACAAAAATATACATATAAGTACAGAGCAATCCTCTATTTAGTCTGTACATGCACCTTCCATATTTTATAACAAGTCGTTTTTATGAGGATGGGGGATATTTGTCGACAGTTTCGCGGATACTGGGCTCATATCTGAATGGATGACGTAATCCGTCGTCTAAAACAATACAACGGTAGTTGCAAAATGTATGCAAAAATTAACTCTATAAAATCGCGCATAAGGTTTTGATAAAAATCAAATAAAAGAGTATAAATATAGCGAAATGAAGTTACTTTACACGGAAGTTGATTTAAGTAGGACTGCAGGGTTTGATTACATATATAACTACACAGGACAAAACGCTGGCGACGCGATCACGACATGATCAGATCAAAACACATTTTATTTTGTAGCTTACCACGTACCAGACAATCTGGCTAATTTCTATTCAGAAACATATGCGTATTTCTAAAAATGAGGAGATGTAATCGATACGTTACTGTGTCTTTGAAACCACGTCTTTTGATCTGACCTGTGTGAAAACGAGATTGACAAGAAACTAGATTATTTTCAGCACTTGTATGTGGAAGGGAAGTCAGTCTCTGGTGATTCTGTTAAATTTCACAGTTCTAATTTCCTGAGTTTGATATATGTGGTTTACCAATTTATACAAGATTGGATTTGCATGTATGTAAATAGGCTGGAAGTGTATTGCATATATAATGTATGATGCATACTTCCAAAGAGGTCACCGGTTTAGAATCGCATGATTAAGGCCCCAGGGGATTGACCTGATGGATTGGCTTAGGTTTTACGCAGTACTCAGACTTCACGAATAGAACGGCCTAACTGCCGAGTTTCTAACCGTTGAACTTTGTTTTCATTTTACTTATCCAGAAATTGTTTAAAACGCAGGGCAGCAATTCAGAGGATTTTTGTTGTTATTTGAGGATGACCAGAAAAACTCTTAATACCTTCACACATGCTTCAAGTTTTGAATTTCAAATCCTTTTTCTAATAATTCACTTATTTTGGTAAACACGAGTTTATGTGTAAGGTGTGTGATCATAAAGTTTTTAATTCGTTTTGGCGAAAACTGATAGCCTTTGCCATCTGCTGGTCTACATTCATAGTCTTGATGATATTAGAATTTCATTTCACCCTTAACCCTTTAATCATTCAAAGCAGGCTATCGACTGTTTTGGTAACTGCGACATTGCACGCAAAGGAACGACAGAGTAATAAAGACAAATGCGTTTAGAATTACACTCTGTCAATAAACTACTTTCACCCAGTACATCTCCCTTTCGTTAAGTATTAGATGTATTGAAGAAACGACAGCCATCGATAATAAAGCACAATTACGATGTAATTTAACACAAACACATCTGTGAGTTATTCGCCCAGTGACATTGTATGAATTTCTACTCAAACAGAGACATCACTTGATACTTTCTGGTGCAACTCCGAAAAGGATACATTTCATCTTAGTGAATTCTTGGTGAATAAAATCGCATTCCATCCCATAAATATATTTGTACGTGGTTTGGTGCTTTACACGTACTGCTTTCATCTTAGTATGCATGTTATAATTTGTACAGAACACTACTCGCCCCATCCCCTCATTAACTGTTATGAACATGTAGAACTGTAGTTGTTGATAACGAGTTTTGGTTGCAGCTTAACGTAACATTTTTGTTGTAACATTTCCTTTAAGATATTTCAGTTAAACATTCACTAACAGATTAAATGTCCTTGTGATGTTATGGAAATAAACAAAATAGTGTTGAATAGAACTTATGCTGATTTCTCTACATGTGGTGGGATTTAGTCGGGGCTGGTGACAAAGCACTGACTAAAACACATGTACATCTTAGTAATACGGAAAACAAGAGAATATAATACATAACTATTCAAACGTATCACACTTCTCACACGACCTACTCTTGGTCAGTGTCTTAGTATGTACGTTGACATTCATGATAAATTACTGTTAACGTGGTCACGAAAAACGCCCATTTACAGCCACACACATACATGTACGTACGCCTGCAATAGTTCTTTATGTCCGGGGACAATGCAGTAAAGATCCCGAAGTTGCCCAAAGTTTTCTAAATATTTTGTTGTAATTATGTTGAAGAATGTTACAATATCATGCGAGATTTGTTCTGCACATTGAAGTCTAAGGGTTTGACATTGTTATTTTAGCAGGTAACAACATGTGTTCTTGTTTACACTATGCATAACCTTACAAACTGTATTCATGTGTTACCTACACAATAGTATGTGGTAAAGGTATGGAGCTAATGGAAAAACATCTAATGAATGTCAGCATATCCAAGCTTCCAAATGAAAGCTGATCCTTTGTAAACAACTTTATATTCTATGAGTTTTTCCTCCTAATCTGACACGCCTATGTACACGGGTAAAGGTGTTAAACATATGTAATATTTGCAACGTTTTTCTTCTTTGCGGAATATATATATTCAAATTTTAGCAACACGACCAACAAGAAATGTTTTAGAAAACACAACAAACAAGTTGGAAATGATCACAATTCGACAGGAACATTTTATTTAACTAAAATCGGATGCGGTATAGCATTTGTTCATAGGCAATGAATAAGAAATGTATGGTTGTTTTTGCATTTTAAATCGTTTCCCTATTGGAAATGAATTATTATAAGCGTAATTTTGTCAAATTTATACTTTGAATGGTTTAAAGGGCAGAATTGACCTGCAGCAGAGTGAATTATAAAACGCATAACGTGATTTATTGGTTTATGAATGCGCGTTTTTAAAGCCTTTACCGTCAATATAATAAACAAGAGATAATATCGTTTGTAACGTGGGTTAAATCATAATGTCTTGTTACCTCGTATGTTCGTATTAATATAAAGGAAGCTGTGCATATAAATGTAACATATACTTGAATTGTATGATTTTACAACAAAACAGCCGTGAGCTGTTGCTTATATTTACTCCTGTCATGTTCATGTATGTACCAGGAACATGTGCAGATTATTGCTCAGGATAACTACATATGTATATCAGGGATTTGTTTTAATATCCTCAGAGCTAATAGATAATTTATTCAAGGGGACTCTCGTATAAGGAGGGCATTATCAGCTTTTGTGCGTAATCTAGTGTCTAAATGACGACATTTCATTCAGTAGTAATTTAGAAACGGCGTTATAAGAAGTGTGTTGTACACATGGAGAAATCCGCCATATTTGTAGTACATAAGGCTTTGTAATCAAGGGGTAAATTACTGTCAATATAGTTTAATCCCAAAATGTATATACAAAGCGCAAACTGCTTTCATCAAATATAGAAATCCATGTTGGTAATTTCTTTTGACATGTTTGAATGTAACAGTATAAGATGATCGCCACAGCCAATTCTAACCTCTTGAACATTAAATTTCGGATATTTACCACGACAACGAATTGAGAAGTAAAAAAATAATTTGCCTTTAAAAGCATACATTACAAAAAGTCTTAAATCTCACTTTACGGTTCGATTTTGAAATGAAATATATTTTTTTTATGTTTTTAACGCTCACTTTTCCAGGCATATGGAATTGAAGGTCATGCCTTGAGGTTATCAAACCGAAGACATGACGACTGAGATGGATTTTCAACTTCTGGATATATTGGTAAGCGACGTTTCGATCTAGATACTAAGATCG
>JAVFBZ010182936.1:3112-15203 GCA_032466195.1 Katharina tunicata
TTTTAGACAATTGAATTCAAAACTATGGAAGAAAAATAGCAAGCAGGAAGAAAAATACAAAGGCCCTATAGATTCGAGGGTGAGAATGGCGTCACATCGATGAGAACCTGGTCATTAAAGATAATTATATTTTCTTATCAATCGCTAAGGAAGATCTTTGTGTTATAATAAATGACATAACTATAAAAATATATGTTGAAGAAATGGAAAGACAAAATGTATGTTATAAGTCATCCGAAAAGAGTAAATGATGAATCAAACACTCTTAGTATCACAGTTTTCTATACAGACTTTGTTCGCACGATTAGCTCATGCACAAATTTCATGAATAAGTTTGCCAAAAAGGCAATCCGTAAACATATCACCGTTTAGGAAATTTTTTGATTGCCAAAACATGATTGCTACTGTTTTAGGCTATTCTTTTTTCATTTTGTTTCGAATTCCAAAGCATTAACACTGAAATATTAAGTAACATAACAAAAGCAAACACATTCTCGTTTAAATTCATTGATGAGATCGTAATGCGAGTTTAATAATTATTTTTTATCATGGCCTCATCCGCATGATACATGAGGCATTTGGTAATTTTCCGTATCAGATGGTCCGTATCAGTATTGGCTGAATTCTGGACTATTTTTAATTGTTTGTTTACATAACCTCAGCCCAAACTACTGGGGATTTCCGATGACTGAATTGAATTGAATTAGAAAACAAGCAATGGTGAAACGACTGCAGAAAAACGTCACGCAATTACGTTGCCATGCATGGTTTCTCTATTCGTAATAATATATGTGAACGGACCTCGCGTTCCCGCTAAAATACAATTTCCATTTAGACTGACTTGTAACGCTCGTGGAAAGAAAACAGCGTTTTTAATAGTATAAATCTGGCCACTATCACTGGACTATTTTAAATAGAAGTCTTCGCATTGGAGCCGAGCGTTTTTGCCAGCCATGTGTACTTTCCGTGTAATACAAAAAAACGGACCTATAGCACAACAAAGAGCACAACACAGGTCGGCGTATTGCATAAACATTGTGTCGGCGGTTGATTGCGGTCCTGTTCAGACATCTGTTATTATATTTGCAAGATGTTTGGTTAACATTCATGCACTGTTTCCCTGCCAGACAACGGAGTCTCTGGTTTAGCTGTTTTATGAACCACTTCGTAATTGCATGGCTTCAGCCAAGTCTGTCAAGTAAGCAAATTTGCAATCAAAAACTTTGCACAATTTGAATATTTGGAGTGAATAAATCACGCCATAATAACCCTGTCTGTTCCAGTCAAATAGGACGTAACAAGTGTCCAAGACGAGCAGAATGGCTTTGACGTAACTGGGTTAGACAGATTCGATCACGAGCGGATATTGATTACCAAGGTGAGGAGAGGTGAGTATGATAGAGAGGTTTTGTTCAGCTCCAATAACAGTAACTCCAGAGGTGCATGCAGTTCAGTGATAATTTTCTTAAGTCACGCCATACACACTCGTACGCCTCCGTGTTAACCTTTGGGGTCACTAATAGTTCTGCAACTTGATAGCCTACATTAATTAAATACAAGGTAATGTAACAAAATCAACTCAGAATCATCCGTTGAGAACATGGAATATTGCTTGGGCAAAATCACCGTGTTACACATTTGTATTGCTCTCCTGTCCGTCTAGCGAGTATAACGGGGTAGCTTACAATCACCATTAAATCAAACAGGCATATCATCTTATATCCCACGTAAATTAAGGTGTAGATGAAACAATGTTTAGGACGTAAGCCTGTAAACACTATACGAATGTTATTAAAATTCAACGGTTGATATTGGTATATAAAGGTCCCGGTCCACTCAAAGGCCATTATTATTTTCCTTGTGCGAGGTGGGTGTTTGGGGGGTTGGGGAGTTCAGGTTGATGAAATCTTCTTTATTGATTGATAAAAACGAAAAAATAGCACCCCCAATATATTGTTTTTTAATTCATATTTACTTCACTCGCCATCCATATGATCGATGTTCATTATTCTGTGAGATGTGATTGTGTATTTCTGAACTGCTTGAATTAATCAGTTAAAAAATAACTATCGCTTGATAACTTCAATAATGTAACAGTTAAGTCACAAATCGTAGGACCGTATGCAATGATATGGCTGTATTTGTGTTTATGATACTCTGACGGATTAGGGAGATTGTTAACAGGTTTCCTGTCATTCACGAGCCAACGGGGGCTATTTTACACGGCAGTATCACTAGGTTTTATTCCCATACTTCCTCATAAAACATTGTAATCGTTGAAATTACGGTCGATTGTTTGCTAATGTCCAGTTGTTGTAATATCAAACTATTCCCGATATAGGATGTAAAGGCCGCCTAGAACGCAAATAAAACAGCTCGATCCATCCCATTCATTTTCAGCATTTTTATACACATGTAATTATAGTGTATTGGCGAGAATTTATAGTGGTCTGTTTAAAATCGATAAATGTAAAATGCGTTATATAAGAAAGCCGACCTCCAAGAATAATAAAAAATTATATTTTCTGAAAAATAAGAGTAAAAAATAACAACTTAACGCTTGGTTTCCTAGAGGATTGTTTGTTTGGTTGGGGATTTACACCGCACTTACGATTATTTCACTAGTTTGTGGCATGCCAGCCCAAAGGGTGGGACAAACCACACCCAACATCACCAGCAACAGACAACTATACGCCACGGGATAAGTACAGGGCTCAACACGGGACATCACAATAACTCGGTTTACTGATGCCACTTATCGCAAAAAGCACCAGGGCACATGAAGCCCACGCCAACCACCCACGTCACCAGAGTAATTTGTAATACTGACGCTGAACCTTGCACTTGAATACATTTTGACGAAATTTTCTATCCATTTTCCATTCAATTTTTTCCATGCCAAATACTTTGTTTTGGCAACGCTACTGGTTTGGAGTTCGATAAATAACATTTTTCCTTATATAACATTTGCTTAATTCGCAAGGGTTGGCTCAACAATGAAACTCCACATGTTTGTTTACATAGTATTTAAAGTGTTTTTTCTTTCTCATGCATTAATTGAACATCATTAGGTAAAGAAAATATTGTTACACAGTTCCTAAAACTAAGAAGAAATCTCGCTATTCTGTTGTAGATATTCCAACTGTCACAATTAAACACGTGCTGTCGATAGTATTTGAGCCGTGAGCATATTTTTTGTTTAGGTTATGTCAATTGCACTGCCGTGCTTCACCTCAAATCACTTCCAGCCACAGATTCATACGTACTTTTATGTATGTACGCTTTAATTCGGCTCTTAAATAATTTCAAAACCGATCCAAATTGTTTCTCCCTCTGCCTTTAAAGGTTTGAGAGGAGGTAACAGACTACTACGGTTATCGGATTGGTATTAAACCAATACGACTACAAATTCCGAAACGAGAACTAAATTTCAGCCTACAATTATCACATATTTCCTTAAATCATGTTAAATTAAGTACCATGACAATAAATAATGAGGGTTGCAATCAATGATGACACTAGAAGTACTAACTTGAAGTACCGCTTCACTCATGACAGACGTCCAAAACGTGCAGGATTTCATCATGCAAATATTCCGATAGACTTCGTCCTGTACAGTATACAGTAAGTCCAAATGAGTGGATACAACTTTCGGCTGTTAAAGATTGTTCCTAGAAAAACTGATATAGATTATTTAAAAAAATTGCGTATTTGTAAGTGTCCAATATATATTACACGAATCTTATGTCAAATACCTACAGATATCCCCCCACCACCCTGTTTTCACAGACAAACAAGATAATTACATACAAGTACACTGGATGTGATTAAGGAACAGTATGAATAGCTCTTTTTTGGTGGTGCAGAGATAAAAAAAGAGACTTAAAGGGATTCATGTCTAAAGTCACCAATGAGTATTTGGCGCAGCATCGCTGTATCTTGTTCGGATATATCCTCATGACATCGTTGGACCCTCATAGAATTGTTAAAATCATCGGACATAAGACAGGTGCAAGAAGTAGTTCTTTTCTTTTTTGCACAAAGTAAAAAAAACTGATACAATCACGAGTTGACGGCATTGTACCAGAATTGTTCATCAGCAAACCTATACAACTGTGGTCAAAGTGATATTTTTTTTACATAAGTGTGACCAAAAGCCATGGTCAATTTCACAATGTTAATTGTAACGCCAATTCACACCACTTTATTAAGCACTGCTACAATAGTGTTAACAATAATAAGATTCAAATACACACCTGACATAAAAGTGTAAGCTTATTTTTTTTTCAGACTTTCAGAAGTGTACTGACGTCAAATATATATTTCTTTCGGCCCCCACCCCTCTCTATTCACTCACAGACACACTCTACTCTTTTATTAACTATTCTTAATTTAAGAAGGCAGGGATATGGTTTTGAAATAGGATAACTTTTCTTATTTGGCTTTGATGAATTTATGGATTGCACTTTAAAACATATACACATGGTGTATGGTCCAGTGGTTCCAACAGTCATTTCCGAGTTATAAAAAAAACACTAGAACAGATGACGACGTAAATATAAATAACATAATCAGTCATGTGTGTTTAACTAAAAATGGCATACTAAAACCTAAATTATTTATCCATACCAGATGACTTTCATTTCAGAGGAATATATAGTGCATGCTGCTTGCTGCTATGACATACTGAATGTTTATTAATAGTACTGTATAAATTAATGTTTTCCCATATAACTTTTTTCATTTGGAAACTTTAATCGGTTGAAACCGAAAATTAATATCAAAACAAACCTTCCGATCACACAAGCCAAACTACGGATGACATTCACATTTTTTTCAGCCTGCATTCAGTCTCAACCGATATGTATTAGGCGGATGTCACCACTCGAGAAGTCAGCTGCCATATTGACGGTCAAACATTATCGGGTTACTTTATTTTAAATTACGTAGTTCAGTTTTGTTTTCAATGCAAGACTTGTTCAGTGCATACAAGAAAAACATTGGTATTTAGCTGGTGTTGGTGATGTTTGCCTGTGGAATCATACGTTTTTTAAGGAAAGTATAGACTGATTGTTTAGTGGTATAATTTATACAGTATTAACTTTACATGGCTTTCAAATCAATATGTAAACAGCAACGAAGGACGAATTGTTATTCTGCAATACCCATGAACACCAATGATTTCCGCAAGTTGAAATGTCAAAGGATTCCCGATAGAGACGACAAAAACGGTTCGACACCATTTAGACTCACGCCATCCATTTATGACATTTGTAGATTTTAATCATTGATATTCGTATGGTAGGCTATCAAGCAATCAAAATAAAGAGGGGAAACAGGAACCTTTGTTGTCGATTTAAATCCATAAATATCCTGGCATTAACTCTGAACAGATCATCGATCAGTGCTTCACATACTCTACATACCAAACGTACCGTACCTTTCTTTGACGGTTGTTTCGTTTATCGTTGTATTCAATAATTCGATGGATACGCGACATGACCTGATCATAGTGCATCTCAACCGAATAGAATGACCTAATCAAATTGATTACTTGAACTCACATGTTCCATATATTAGTTTCCTGATATATAAAATTAGAGAAACTCTGAACAAGGAAGTGACGTTGGTTAAGTTAATAAAAGGAGAAAAGGCAGCGATTCGATAAACATGTTATTATTTTTAATTTTGAACCATACACTATTATTTTCGAAAAAAGTATCTAGACACTTCACTGACAGTCATCTTGCTTCAGCATTCCAAGCCTGCCTGAGTGCTGTTTCATGACAAAAAGAGTAACCCAGCCTCGCCTAACATTTATGTTTAGGTTCTATATAGTAGGTTATGCCTCCCGTGGGTTATAGGGGACATTCAAGGCTTTCCACAGTTTGTGAAAACTTTTACACCACGGTTAATATTTGGGTAGAAAACATATGGGACGTAACATGTGGATTACCGGACCGTTTTTAAAGGTTGTCTTCAATGGCTTTTGCTTTTCCGTAGAAAACGGGGAAAAAATACGTTTTCTACCCATATTTTCACCGCAGTGGCAAATGGGGTAGATCATTTTCATTGGTTTCTCCAGTCATTTGTACGGTTTAGATAGCAGCAAAATCGAGATTGTTGATTCCCAGTGTAAAAGCCACTTGAAACTAAAACAAAGCGAAAGATTCTGAGCTGTATGCTAAATTGTCAGTAAAAAATCTTGTTTAAGTTAGAATAGCTATTTAGGGCAGTTTCCCATGTCGTGGCGGTAAAATTTATTTTCCTCTCGAGTTGCTTGAAATATATCCACTGACTTATTCTTCTTTTTATGGGGTTTCTGGTTCATTATATTAAGATAAATGGCATGTCTTAAGTTTAACTCGCCAGATGTGCTGATGGATCAATTGATGTTATTTACAAAATTGTCACAAAAATGGTATTTACACCGATCTTAAGACCTTTTACAACTTTATTTAAAAAATCACACTACTTTTACTGTTCTATCTTAATATTGTACAAATTGTTGCAGTGGCATATGGGCAAAGATTAATGGACCAGGAACCTAGAGTTGTCATTTCAAGTATGAATTTCAATTGTTTGTGGGGCAAAATCTCCTATTAACATCACTAGTTCTACTGTTCTATCTTAATAAGTTAGAATAGGTAATATGGTAACCGCTAATGCTGAAGTACAATATGAGTTTATTTGAAATTCAAATTGTGTTGATTTTCAGACATTGGTTAGTGCGATCAATTGTGGACATTTTCTCCGTTCAAATTCTTATTAAACTGTTACGTGGCCACAGGTTTGGCATAAAGTGTTAAAAGGGTTTATTGGAATAGTTAAAAAAAACTTTACAAAAAAACACGATAAATGCATGGGAACAAAACTAGTCCACATATCGGTTTTATATGTTTGCACCGACACAAATATCTGACACAATGGATGAGTTGTATTTCGTCCGTGTTAATGAATTATGCAAGTTAATTTACCGGTTGTGGTCACAAGCTTCTGAATCAATTAATTGTCTCATTGTGGGATGATACTGTATCTTTATGGTATCCTCGTGACAATATGAACATCATAATGAAAAACACGATTACGATTCCGGAATACCGATATTCACCTTTACACAGATGTTTATTGAATTCACCCTCATCGCAATTTCCATTTGCCGAAAGATCAAACAATTTTCAATATATATGATATACAATATTAAACAACAATACATCATTGAATTCATGCTATTTGCAGTTGGCTTTTATACTCTTTGAATTACAGCGCATGGTCAAACTGGTACACTGGTCTGGTCAACTGGTGATCAAGCAATTGTAAAGGAGGAAAACACGAACCCCCAACGGTCGATATTTACCTATAATACTCCTTCAAATATAAATTCCCTAAAGATTGTCGCTAATTGTTCCACATGTTGTACATTCTGTACATAATGTCATGTGGCTACAATTGTTCTTTGAGTTCAAGCAGTTATATATGGCGTTGTATATACATGCTTATTTCAACATGGATTCAAACCAATATGCATACTACAAATATAGAATATCTGATTAATCTGGAATAATAATGGAAACCTTTCACATTATGCGGTTGTCATCTCCAACGATTATTTATTAATGTTCGTTTGATGAAAGGGTTCCGATAGATACCATACATAGTATTCGTAAAAGTCTGACCGTTAAGCTGATCTTTTACCTTATTCATGTTTATTGATATTGTATGAACCACAGGCATTCACCACAATTTCTATCAGTATGCTCAAATACCAAGCAATGGCTCTTATGGGAACAAAGGCCATTAACATTTCGTGAAAGAGGAAAAGTCAAAATAATAGCTTCCACATATTTGTGATCCTAGGAGTGAAGTATGCCATTCGCCTTAGTATTTTATTGCAATCAACAGCGGATGACAATGACTAAGCCAGTAGCGATTCCAATTTAGAATCGCCGAACAGGGCAAAGTGCTGACAATCAACGTGGAAAACACAATGAAAGCAGCATTATGAGTTTAGAATACCAATGGACAGCTTTCATCTATTATCATTGAAATCGCTAAAGACTATCCCCGTCGGATTACATGTGAAAAAATTTCCGATAAACACCACGGAGAGACATCGAAAACAATTAACCCATTAATAATCTTATCCCATTCATATTTGACATGTACTCTTGATAAACATAGTACCGGTACAATGGAACCCCCACTGTCAAATTAAACCCATATTTTTTCAATATTTTAAATGCAAAATTATGATCGGGCCTGGCCATTGAAGGCAGCGTACAGAACAAGTGCTTGAACCTGCATCATTGTGTTTGGTAGAATAGAGAATTAATAATGACAGGGTTTTTGTTGTACAGTTATGTAAAAACAGATTCTTAAAGAGGCACTGGTTTAATTTTTTTTCTTATAAACAATGATTTAAAGATATGTTTAAAGATTCGATTAACGGGTCATTCGTGAAAAGATGACCTATTTAAACCGGACGAACGACCATTCAGTGTTTCACCCTCTGACATACAGCCAGTCGAAAAGAGTATTTAACTGTTGCTTAAGTTTGAGCCATCTTGACCAACCAAAATTTGCAGTTGTCGGACAAACAGCAGACTTATAAATAAAATAACCTCAAGAAATATTCAAACGCTAGTAGTGTGTGTTAAGATGATATTATAAATAATGCCATGGACTCCAGCAGTTTCAGCTGAAGCGTTTGTTGACAACCACGACATACTGTCTCTTTAACACTGGTAACACGGATTATCCTGGAGCTGATTACACACTACATTTACAAAAGTAGCAGATTTTGTAAAAATTAGATAAGCACCAAGCTAGTAAATCATCATTCGGACGATTAACGCTTGTTAGCCATGGTACTTTAACAGTTACAAATTAGGATGAAATGAAGTTGGCATGCGACTAGCCTGAAATGTTTATGCCAAAGTGAACTTGACTCGACTTGTTATCGAAATAACCTACGTTTTACGTTCTCTTGGTTAACAACTAATTATTTTAGTGTTTGCATGGTTACCTGTTTTAAGTTTCCCTAAATGTTTAAGACTGAAGTATCATTACTTCTATTGCAATAGCATTGGAAAATAAATTTTCAAATTGACAGTTGATTGCTGGGTATTTCAGGAGATTTCGTCTCTCTTCCTATGGAAGCCAGTTTTTCTCAACAACAAGAAGGTTCACATTGTGTGTTCTTCTCTTCACTGAAGTGGTTTCACCGATGTTCTCTTGTTGGTCTAAAATCGTAAAGAAAAAATGTTAAACGTATTCTCGTAACAGTTTTACATTTAACCTTTTTTCTTTTCATTAACAAATCTCTGAGCACCTTTCTCTGGGGATAATCTTGAAGAATTTCACGCCTGTCTGATATATTCGTTTTTCTTCAGAACAGTTTGTGACATCCCCGGACAACTTGCAACTAAGCGGATGTCAGTCAATAGAATGCTCACATTCAATCGATACCGACAACTGTTTTTGTAATTTAGAGAACCGTAAAGCTTTTAAATGAAATACTTTATATAAAAACACTCGGCTGATTAGATATAATGTATCCTGCAAGTTCTTATGTATGGCTTAAATATTTTCTGTGTAGATTTAGAAATGGTTCATTGATACCTAGCTGCATCTTATTTTCCGCAGGAGTGTCATTAAATCTCAGGTCAAAGTGTGTCTGCTTCACAGGTGTATTTGATCTCAGTGGAGGAAAACTCAGCACAACAGGTGTTAAATCCATGGATATCTGCTAAAGGTATCCACCATTTACGATTGCCATATAATAAATCAGTTAAAGCCATTTTAATCCGTCTAAACAGTTACGCAGACTCACAGCAGTCAAATTGACCTTCATTCATATTGACTTATGTTGGGTATATATAACTCTTCATATTACTCATCAAAAGGTCAGAACTGTATAATGTAGCATGCTTTTACTAACAACTGCCAATATCCCAGCACAATACCAGCCTTAGTGTCATTAGTGAATCAGTGCATGACTTTCCTAAAACTTGGGATCCGATGTGTAGAAACTGTAAGGTTTTATGTACTTAAAACAACCTACATAAAGAACATACCTCGTACAAAAATGTGAATTAGTTGGATTTTATTATGTTTTATCGTATATACGGCGTTTGAAAGATGTGAGAAAAAAAACACACACGTGACAAAATCAGATTTTTTGCTCACACATTTGCTGATTGAGAATTTTACGATTGTCTGAAATCCTATTCATTTAAATTGGTTGTGACAACAACAATCCGATTGGGATAGGCTTTTTTCTTAAGTGAACTTGTAAATGAAATCGCATACAGGTGCCTGTTCGTGGATTATTTCCTAATGTGCAACTCCCAATATTTTGTGTGGGATTTAAATAGTTATGGCGCTATTCAGGCATCTGAAGCGAATTGCAAACGTCTTTATAAAACAACAAGAACATTTCACACAGTTGTGTATGCATACTTTCTCATTATTTGTCATTTTGTAAACCTGCCATGCGATCAAGTGCTTCACATATAGCCTTACACTGAACACTTTTTTGACGTATTATAAATCTATAATCTCAAATATGGAAAATGAATTTGAGTAACAGCTGTTGATTTATGGACTTTATTTGTAGGGCGTATATAGATAATATTCGGAGATTGATACAATCTTTCCGTGGGTGAGACGTAAGTTAAATATTTTCTCTATAGTATATTCTTATCATAAACTAAATGTGTATCTAAAAGAAACTATGAACCAAATTAGCAGGATTTAGCTTCATAGCTTCGATTGCATCGCCTTGCTTTTTAGTTGTATAATACATACATGTTCAATCCGTGTTGTTCCAGCACCTGGTATTTGCAATGCGTAGATGGCAGCGAAGCATTTTTTATCATTGACAACAAGAACAATTATTTATCAACTTCCGTATGGGGATGTGTCAAACGATTTCAGATAGACTATCGGACAAGTAATCGTTATTATTTAACCTGTGTCTTGTCCGTTTGACATATTCGCCTATATGTATAGATTATACTGCCATTTATATTAGTCTTGCCAAATATCGAATAATCAACGAAACGAGAGAAAACGTGACAGTCAGACGTTAATAAAAAACATATCGTATTCGACGCATTTAATTTCAGACAGATGAACCATAAAAGTTACAGCTAAAATAGCTACAATTACTGCTTATAAATCGCATCCGGTAGTACGGGATAAGTACAAAAGTGTTAAGGGAATATCCACCTGGATTTGTTCTATTAGCAAATCTTTCTGAAATAGCGGATATCACAAGCACAACAAAAATCTAATTTAAACCTATGCAATCTTTAATTTCAACCAAACAATTTTACTTTCAATTTAATAAAGTCCATGATAACTCTGTGGGATGTTGATTAAAAATGTCACGCCTGACCAGTGCCGTCATTAAAATGGATTTTGACAACATATCTAGTGTATTAACCAACGTCAGTCCCTAGCGTACGACGAGCGATCGATGTTGGCCTTATTATAATTTTTGTTAACATAAATACATTAACATGTAAAAATTGTAAATTTAATCTTATATAACATAATGTTGACTGTCCGGAGAAAAACAATATCCTCCAATGTGCAGCTCCACAATTTTGGTGTGCGTCTTTTTTTTTTTAGATTTGGAAAGTTGGAAGAATTGCACACTGATTTATGACCATGAGAAACTCTGTTCTCGCGGTGGTGAAAACAGGTTCATGTATTTTTTGTATCGTTATTTTCTAGTGGAACTGTTATTTGAGCAAGACCGCCCAATATAACCGGACAATGATGCATCGTTTACTGTGTTTTTCGCGTCCTGTTTTGAAGGGAAAGTAAAATAAAAGTCAGACAAATTACATTTATTGCAGGCTTTCTCATTTTCCATTGAAAGACAGTTTAAACAGGAACTACTGTAAGTGGCATGCATGGGGGACTGGTTGTGCCATGATTTATTTATTTATTTTAATAAGTCACTGAATAAAGTTATATATCTGATCCACAACATTTCAGCTTCTATGACATTGGGGGGGGGGGGGGGGGGGGGGGGGGGGGGGGGGGGGGGGGGGGGGGGGGGGGGGGGGGGGGGGGGGGG
>JAVFBZ010182980.1:0-11909 GCA_032466195.1 Katharina tunicata
TTAATCTTCATGAGCTGCACGGCCTTAAACAGCAAGTCAGTCATGATGATCATTAGCATTTGTGAACAGTCATGTATGCAACTTCAAGTGTTTTTTGTTTCTCTACTTTACGGATAACATTTAATGTGACTCATCGTTTGTGAAAAGGAAAATAAATAAATGTTTGAATAATATTTGAATCATCTCATTTATTTGGGTTTTTTTCCTCCTTAAATGCTGGTGAAATTCCAGTCCATCTAATCATTTGAGGAATGGACCTTTCTTCGTCGTCAAAATGATCAAATAAAACCATATATAAAACACACCCTCTATCTTAGATAATTATAAACATCCAAAACCATATTAAGTGTAATATATTCTACTTTTTGATTTTCAGCTGGGTTTAGTGAGAGCTTTTAACAAAGGTCTGACGTCGGGAGACTGATTACAACTGTGGTCCATTGATTCAGGACGCAAATAGCCGACACATGATCAACTTTAGTATATGTTTTCATCGGTTAATCTGCTATAATCACCGAATTATACAAATGTCCAACGCCTTCTTCTCTGTGTATTACTGATAATGGACGAATAAAGCCGAAATATATTCGACCAACCAACAACTGCATGCCCTTGTTAACCGTAATGAAACACTGTTAGCTCAACTCCTTCAGAATGCATGTAACAGCGTGATACAATATTCTTTATGAGATACATATTTAGTCTGAAAGAAGATTATTAGGCTACCATGCGGAGTGGTCTAGATCGCACTCTTCTAGAGTGTACGCTTCTGCTCCTGAGATCCCCTTCACATCTGAGTTCATTAGTTCAACCACTCGCTCGGACTGTATGTGGTTTGGTCTGCCAGCTACCAGCGGAAGGTCGTGAGTTTTCTGGGTTCTACCCAATTTTCTCCCACAAAAGAGCTAGTTAATGATCTTTAATTAGGACGTATGGTTCTGTTGACCTAACTTCGGGAAATAAACAACCAAGAAGTCATTATTTCGCCCAGCATGTATCGTAAAAAAACCTCCAAATTGCAAAGACATGTTGACAAGAATCGCTGCTTGGTAACCTTTCGGCCTCTAATATTTCAGTATTCCACACAATGTCTATGTTAATCCAAACCCCTGTTATTTGTAGTATTTGATGATTGCACTGAATTATTAGAGCTTCTTCGTGTCAAGAAAACCATCTGATGTAAATTATATGTTGCCTCAGGAGATCAGACCATATCCTGTCCAGTGGCTTTAAAAAAGTTCAATCAACTTACCGCCGTGAATATTGATTGTAAACATTGGAAGTATCTTTGCACTAAGAAAGCGTAAACTTGAATTTATAAAGCTTAAAATTGTTTATCTACTGAAACGATATGGATATATTTTGCTGCAGAAACAGCACTTAGCAAAACAACGCACACAGATATGTTACGAGATATAACAATTAAATCTGTAGCTTATGAGTAAGACTTTGTCTTGAGAAAAACTGGTCGAGATCCTTTCTTAACGAAGTATTGATAGCACCGAAAAGGCACGACTTCCCGGCAGCAATTATTTTCCCCTTTTCGGTTTTGTCCGTAAGACTATGACCATCAGCTGTCAATAATTCTTGAATACCCAAGTGTGACAAACCCGATAGTAATCCTTTGCAAATGAACAATCGATTCCTGACTGTCCTAGTACGTGGATGAAGCAGACCATTCCAATGGAATGGAAGAGGAACTGGACAACGCAATCGTTCAATGCGTCTTATTGGACAAAGCAGTTATTTTAACAAGAATCATGACAACCAAATTTAAAATATAAAACAAACATCATTTATGTAATAATTTTGTGCCAAAACCGTAGACATTTGCTTTTAAACCTGTGCACTACGAGGAGTGTAATGCAAGGTATAAATACAGTCAGACAAGATATTTTTGAACGAAATAAGCTAATTAACTATTTAGGTAACGTAATAACAATTATTCATATTAAACATGACAGTTTTATGGTATTTCGTAATGGCTAAGTTTGCCAAAAGTTGAATTTAATTCAATGATATATTTGTAGATCTAACAGTCATATTTGTGCTGATATATGTAAAAATCCCCACCTAAACCAGTTCACAAAAACTCGTGTCTTGGCAAGGGTCTGCATATCTATGAATTGTGATCTCAGTCCAAATATATCTTACTATGTACTGATTTCTACGAAACGATCTGTTATGCTATTTACGTTTGTTATTCAATTGATGGATATCTCATCTGTCAATTATATGACGCTTGGATTTTCCTTTATTCACGAAGGTCGAAATTAATGTTAATATTTATATCAGCGATCTGATTTGATACTCTGAGATTCTGTATCCATCGATTACAATCATCCTATTATTCTATTTAATTGTTAGTTTGATTCAGTGATAAGTGAGATAATGTCATATCCCAAATAAAAAGCAAAGGGAAAAGTACATACTTCATCCGGCAAGCTATAATCTGTGGAACACAAATATCCATTGATAGTCTCTTTGACCAAACTACAGTTGAAGACAAACTATAATCAAATACAGTTCAGGTTGAGCATATGTATTAAAGATGACAGGGGGATATTATATGTGTATAAAATGAATTACTGGCTCATCAACAGATAGCTCGTGGTTATCGTATTGAGGAGCTTGTGTGTGTATTTATATGTAAGTATGGCAATATCCATAACACAGTCTCATGATTTCGTAAAAAGCACTGATCTGGTCACTAAATCTTTTTATACAAATTTTAAGATGAATCTTTATTGAAAACACCCGAATTATTGTGTGATAATACTGTAGGTTTCCTATGCCAACAATACACGTTTTAATTTTCCCGTTTATAAGTATCTCACCACAAACTTTACGCAACAAATCAACCTGCTGTGTTTGTATTTATATTTATAGAATGGTGTGGTTTTATGAGTGAATTAGAACGGCTTCATGTGTAAACTTTTGATGTTTCTGTTAACTAACGTTCCACGCACATTGTTAATCCATATCAGTGTGATTTGTAGATAGTATTGTTGAGCATTACAGTGGATACGTAGTGTTTCTCGAAGTCATATGTACAGAGGTACCCTTTACATGCAGGGGACTTTAACACAGAGACAGTTCCGGTGAGCTGGGATGAAAGTGATTTGGAAGTTGTTGATTTTGACTTGGAAGATATGCGGATAATTGATTGGCCCAAGCAGGACGTCATTATGTTTTACATTTGCAACTGTTACATTTATGTTTCAGTATATCTTGTTTAGCCTTTTTAAGTCATGACATTGAACAAACGTATTAGCGCTGAAACTATAATGCCCAAGACATTAAAAATCAAATCATTAAACTAAAATTAAAATGTATGACTGATTTGAAAGTAAAGAGAAAAAAATCGAACAGCAAATATCGTCAGATAAATAAAGAGAAGTCCTCATCCATAGTTTACAAAGTATAGCAAAGTAACTTTAACTTTGATTAATCTTGCTAATCTTGATATATCATTAAATACTTTATATTATTGACCATCATTTTGAAATAAACCGACACATTGAATCCATGTATATATTTTGTTTTAGCCGGCCAATAACCCAGACATTCCTGTGACATATCAGCACATTGGGGAAAGATGTAGTCGTGGGCTCAGCAAATTTCAGAAAAAAACAGAGCAGTGTGATCTTAGGTGGTGAAGTGAGGATTCGAAATTACCGGATGATTTTTCTGAAGCACCTTGAGGTATTGAAATAAATTATTTTAAATTGGGAAATTCAGTTTTTTAAAGTTATTTAGTTGACCATGAACTCCTGGCTAGCACTGATTTCGAGCTCGACATCGTATTTTGCACATCAATTCTGAGCAATTAGATTCCAGCGGGCTATCTTATACCACGGTAGCTTATAGGGATAGTTCAATAGACGGCCATTAATCAGGACAAGTTGTCCAGTGTCTCTCGGTGATTATATACGAGCAGATGTTACATTGAATTTGAATCACAGTGCAATTTCGTGTGCAAAATCAAATCACGTTGTTTTATAGGTTAGGCTAAAAATTAATAAAACCGAACAGGGTACTTCCTTTCATACTGTTCGACTCAATAAAGATCTTTGTTATCAAAAGTTAAAGTGAGAAATTCCGCCTATTTTTAATCTAGAAGCTTCACTATCAAATCGCTTCAATATTGAAGGCGAACATCGATATGGGGGCCGACATATATCGAGTCTAAACACTTGTGCGTGAAACTTTGGAACGAGGTTTCATATGTTACCTCATTCTCCTTCGTATAGAGTTTTTTTTTACTTTATCGGTATATTGTTGACATCTTAATGCAATTACTTCTCAACTTATATATAACGAAGACACCTTTAATATAAGTCGAGTATCGTTCATATTTTGTGTCGCCAGTTATCTGGTTGTCAAGGCTGAAATAATAACAATCACAGCCCCTCGGTATTATTCCTGTGTCCGAATATTAACTCGATTCGGACGGACCAGGGTATTAATAACTGAATCGGGATTATGTCTACATGGGTATCTTCAAGCACTGCAATAACTTGTCCAATCGTGCCGTGTAGATCCATCTGTACTGTGGTCATCCAAACCTTAAAAAGCTAATCAAGATCTCCTATGTATGACGAAAACAAGACAGATATCGGTGGCCTGGTCACGGTGGGGACAGGTTTTCCCTGTGATTTGGGGTTGAAAGATTGGCCTTAAAAGTGCTTAAATCTTGTCCTCTTCATACATAAAAGATCTCGCGAGATTGTTAATAATTTGAACCAAATACACTGTGGTATTACGTATACTCTGAATCTTCCATCACAAAGTACTGTACATGTATTTCAGGTTATAACGGAAAAATCTCAGAAAATATATGAACTACTTTTGAGGCGACTCGTTAAATGCTATCTTATATAAAGACTACTGGTAGGATAAAACAAAAAACAACCTGGGCCCAGGTCTAATCATCATGTTATGTGATCCACGTCATTGTGATATTTTTTACCTTTTTTGTGTGGTTAAACCACATATTGTTGATGAAATTAGGCACACATACACATTCTGAAGCAAACGTTGAGAACGTACATGTTAAGGAGTGGCTTTCTTATTCCTGGCTAATGTCACCTTTGCTTCAAGTAGATGTTTATGACTTTCTAGTAGAACATTTTATGTTATGGCATAAACTTATATTTGGATATATAGTGTTCAGTTGCAGCGTATGTTGTTAATAATAAGAAATAAGATCATCTTGGAAAATAGTTTTTTTATTTGAAAACTCTTGTCGTTTTGTAATAAATCTACTTAATACAATCTACGTAACCATTACATTTATTATATATCAATCTTTTTTTTTTTATATGTGAAGAATATAAATTCTTTAATATGCTACATGACTTAGTATTAACGATTTAGTTCTTATAGTGTCTTTCAGCTTGTAAGGCTTAACACCAATCCTAAATTCCGTCCTGGCTTCCTGCTTAAAATCACGCTGATTGCCCCCGCGCAATCACTGCAAATAACTTTTCTGCCTTTAATAAATGTCAAAAATCAGTCTTTGTTATTCAGAAGGTTACAAATGCTTGAGTAAACAAGGAACGACAAGACAGTCAATGGTACTGTCCTTCATCTCAATTTGATTAATCACTCTGAAAATGTCTAGACCATATGAATAACAAAAGTCACATCACTGGTCAGCATGGATAATTCAGGCACCCATTAAAGTCCTCTGGTATGAATCGGACCCATTGTATTTCCCCAACGAATGTTACCAATAATAATCTCCATTTGATTAATGCTTTAGAAAATTTCTGTCGACCAAGGGTCTGTTTGCTAACTTCAGCTCTTGTATCTTATGAATAATTCATGAACTATGCATTATTCATGTTGTCTTTGTTCTCTAATCTCCTCGCATGCGTCTCAATCCTTTACATCCAAGTCCGTCTTTAGACCTTTCCACCAACGGAGAGTCGTTTTTGTTGTGAGGAAAGTGGATAACTTTACAGAATTATGATTTTAATATATATTTTCTCTTACAGATACATGTATTATATCGCACTTGACTGTCAATAGTGGTGTATTGGGTTGATTTTGGTCGAGTCAGTTTATCAGAACTACCGATAATGATATTGTGTCCCGTTTAGTGCTCGGCAAATCAGCTTAAATTCTGAATTTATTTATTTGATTGGTGTATAACGCCGTCTTAAACTTTGAAAACACGACGTTAATATACTTTGACAGCTCGCATGTCTACTAGTCTTAGAGCAACAAAACTAGGTCACAGGTAAAAAATATTAGAGATATCCGTAATCTGTTTGGAAGACACAGTATTATCTATTAAATTGGCTAACCGTTAGACAAAGCAATTGTTAGTTTGATTCAGTGATAAGTGAGATAATGTCATATCCCAAATAAAAAGCAAAGGGAAAAGTACATACTTCA
Organism: Katharina tunicata; assembly: GCA_032466195.1. Classification (NCBI taxonomy): domain Eukaryota; kingdom Metazoa; phylum Mollusca; class Polyplacophora; order Chitonida; family Mopaliidae; genus Katharina; species Katharina tunicata. Next base: position 6,406 of record JAVFBZ010182980.1, read on the forward strand.
TCCGGCAAGCTATAATCTGTGGAACACAAATATCCATTGATAGTCTCTTTGACCAAACTACAGTTGAAGACAAACTATAATCAAATACAGTTCAGGTTGAGCATATGTATTAAAGATGACAGGGGGATATTATATGTGTATAAAATGAATTACTGGCTCATCAACAGATAGCTCGTGGTTATCGTATTGAGGAGCTTGTGTGTGTATTTATATGTAAGTATGGCAATATCCATAACACAGTCTCATGATTTCGTAAAAAGCACTGATCTGGTCACTAAATCTTTTTATACAAATTTTAAGATGAATCTTTATTGAAAACACCCGAATTATTGTGTGATAATACTGTAGGTTTCCTATGCCAACAATACACGTTTTAATTTTCCCGTTTATAAGTATCTCACCACAAACTTTACGCAACAAATCAACCTGCTGTGTTTGTATTTATATTTATAGAATGGTGTGGTTTTATGAGTGAATTAGAACGGCTTCATGTGTAAACTTTTGATGTTTCTGTTAACTAACGTTCCACGCACATTGTTAATCCATATCAGTGTGATTTGTAGATAGTATTGTTGAGCATTACAGTGGATACGTAGTGTTTCTCGAAGTCATATGTACAGAGGTACCCTTTACATGCAGGGGACTTTAACACAGAGACAGTTCCGGTGAGCTGGGATGAAAGTGATTTGGAAGTTGTTGATTTTGACTTGGAAGATATGCGGATAATTGATTGGCCCAAGCAGGACGTCATTATGTTTTACATTTGCAACTGTTACATTTATGTTTCAGTATATCTTGTTTAGCCTTTTTAAGTCATGACATTGAACAAACGTATTAGCGCTGAAACTATAATGCCCAAGACATTAAAAATCAAATCATTAAACTAAAATTAAAATGTATGACTGATTTGAAAGTAAAGAGAAAAAAATCGAACAGCAAATATCGTCAGATAAATAAAGAGAAGTCCTCATCCATAGTTTACAAAGTATAGCAAAGTAACTTTAACTTTGATTAATCTTGCTAATCTTGATATATCATTAAATACTTTATATTATTGACCATCATTTTGAAATAAACCGACACATTGAATCCATGTATATATTTTGTTTTAGCCGGCCAATAACCCAGACATTCCTGTGACATATCAGCACATTGGGGAAAGATGTAGTCGTGGGCTCAGCAAATTTCAGAAAAAAACAGAGCAGTGTGATCTTAGGTGGTGAAGTGAGGATTCGAAATTACCGGATGATTTTTCTGAAGCACCTTGAGGTATTGAAATAAATTATTTTAAATTGGGAAATTCAGTTTTTTAAAGTTATTTAGTTGACCATGAACTCCTGGCTAGCACTGATTTCGAGCTCGACATCGTATTTTGCACATCAATTCTGAGCAATTAGATTCCAGCGGGCTATCTTATACCACGGTAGCTTATAGGGATAGTTCAATAGACGGCCATTAATCAGGACAAGTTGTCCAGTGTCTCTCGGTGATTATATACGAGCAGATGTTACATTGAATTTGAATCACAGTGCAATTTCGTGTGCAAAATCAAATCACGTTGTTTTATAGGTTAGGCTAAAAATTAATAAAACCGAACAGGGTACTTCCTTTCATACTGTTCGACTCAATAAAGATCTTTGTTATCAAAAGTTAAAGTGAGAAATTCCGCCTATTTTTAATCTAGAAGCTTCACTATCAAATCGCTTCAATATTGAAGGCGAACATCGATATGGGGGCCGACATATATCGAGTCTAAACACTTGTGCGTGAAACTTTGGAACGAGGTTTCATATGTTACCTCATTCTCCTTCGTATAGAGTTTTTTTTTACTTTATCGGTATATTGTTGACATCTTAATGCAATTACTTCTCAACTTATATATAACGAAGACACCTTTAATATAAGTCGAGTATCGTTCATATTTTGTGTCGCCAGTTATCTGGTTGTCAAGGCTGAAATAATAACAATCACAGCCCCTCGGTATTATTCCTGTGTCCGAATATTAACTCGATTCGGACGGACCAGGGTATTAATAACTGAATCGGGATTATGTCTACATGGGTATCTTCAAGCACTGCAATAACTTGTCCAATCGTGCCGTGTAGATCCATCTGTACTGTGGTCATCCAAACCTTAAAAAGCTAATCAAGATCTCCTATGTATGACGAAAACAAGACAGATATCGGTGGCCTGGTCACGGTGGGGACAGGTTTTCCCTGTGATTTGGGGTTGAAAGATTGGCCTTAAAAGTGCTTAAATCTTGTCCTCTTCATACATAAAAGATCTCGCGAGATTGTTAATAATTTGAACCAAATACACTGTGGTATTACGTATACTCTGAATCTTCCATCACAAAGTACTGTACATGTATTTCAGGTTATAACGGAAAAATCTCAGAAAATATATGAACTACTTTTGAGGCGACTCGTTAAATGCTATCTTATATAAAGACTACTGGTAGGATAAAACAAAAAACAACCTGGGCCCAGGTCTAATCATCATGTTATGTGATCCACGTCATTGTGATATTTTTTACCTTTTTTGTGTGGTTAAACCACATATTGTTGATGAAATTAGGCACACATACACATTCTGAAGCAAACGTTGAGAACGTACATGTTAAGGAGTGGCTTTCTTATTCCTGGCTAATGTCACCTTTGCTTCAAGTAGATGTTTATGACTTTCTAGTAGAACATTTTATGTTATGGCATAAACTTATATTTGGATATATAGTGTTCAGTTGCAGCGTATGTTGTTAATAATAAGAAATAAGATCATCTTGGAAAATAGTTTTTTTATTTGAAAACTCTTGTCGTTTTGTAATAAATCTACTTAATACAATCTACGTAACCATTACATTTATTATATATCAATCTTTTTTTTTTTATATGTGAAGAATATAAATTCTTTAATATGCTACATGACTTAGTATTAACGATTTAGTTCTTATAGTGTCTTTCAGCTTGTAAGGCTTAACACCAATCCTAAATTCCGTCCTGGCTTCCTGCTTAAAATCACGCTGATTGCCCCCGCGCAATCACTGCAAATAACTTTTCTGCCTTTAATAAATGTCAAAAATCAGTCTTTGTTATTCAGAAGGTTACAAATGCTTGAGTAAACAAGGAACGACAAGACAGTCAATGGTACTGTCCTTCATCTCAATTTGATTAATCACTCTGAAAATGTCTAGACCATATGAATAACAAAAGTCACATCACTGGTCAGCATGGATAATTCAGGCACCCATTAAAGTCCTCTGGTATGAATCGGACCCATTGTATTTCCCCAACGAATGTTACCAATAATAATCTCCATTTGATTAATGCTTTAGAAAATTTCTGTCGACCAAGGGTCTGTTTGCTAACTTCAGCTCTTGTATCTTATGAATAATTCATGAACTATGCATTATTCATGTTGTCTTTGTTCTCTAATCTCCTCGCATGCGTCTCAATCCTTTACATCCAAGTCCGTCTTTAGACCTTTCCACCAACGGAGAGTCGTTTTTGTTGTGAGGAAAGTGGATAACTTTACAGAATTATGATTTTAATATATATTTTCTCTTACAGATACATGTATTATATCGCACTTGACTGTCAATAGTGGTGTATTGGGTTGATTTTGGTCGAGTCAGTTTATCAGAACTACCGATAATGATATTGTGTCCCGTTTAGTGCTCGGCAAATCAGCTTAAATTCTGAATTTATTTATTTGATTGGTGTATAACGCCGTCTTAAACTTTGAAAACACGACGTTAATATACTTTGACAGCTCGCATGTCTACTAGTCTTAGAGCAACAAAACTAGGTCACAGGTAAAAAATATTAGAGATATCCGTAATCTGTTTGGAAGACACAGTATTATCTATTAAATTGGCTAACCGTTAGACAAAGCAGTCAGTAATTATTAAGCCTCGTACCGTAAGATAATTATTCGCATTGACAAACACGGTTAGTTCTGTGTGTTCGACTTTATTTTATTTCTAAAATACTCCAGTTTAATGAAACTCTCCAAAACTTTTACCACACACGAAAAATCGGTATCCTTAAGCAACTATTGTGTTTGTGTGTTCGTTTACGCAACTCTAGCATTGACTTTGAAAATAGTTGAAACTCATGGACAAGGCCAGAATGAATAGTTTTATACCACTTAAAAAGATCAATAATATCTCTCAAATATGGAGTTAATGGGAGCGTTTTATCTGGGTTTCACCTGGTTCGCTAAAACCATGCCTTTGAATAACAATGATATACCTGCAGAAAACTATTCTCAGTTTTTTATTCACTCGATGCATTCTCTAGCACATCTCGACGCAAGTGAAATCTTAGCAACCATCTCGTGTGTCCCGGTGTAAAAAACAATAGCACACTGCCACCAAGAATTGGGCTTATTGTTGAACGGAGTTGGGATCAAAGCATTCATTTCAACGTCGGTAGAGGAGCTCTCTTCCAGATTAAAGAAGAAAATGAAGAAATTGTTCAGCAATGCACCACGTTCTCTGCAATTGCTCCAAAGTTACCAAATGTTGAACCCTCCAACACGTAGACGTCGAGGCAAATGTCTCAAAACAGAACCAGTCACCGTTTATCTTGCACGAGTTCCCGTCTCTCTCAGACGTTTTTGTTTGGTCGCACTGCCTCCTTAACTAGGCATATTGCCTGCATTCCCGTTCAAAAGTCGCAAAATGTTGAATTTATTGTGTTTTTTTTTTACATGATTTTTTGGCACATGGTTATTACGCTTGTATTCGATTTGAAATTTGTTGTCCATGACATTTCCATGTAGCATTACACAACTCATTATATAAGTTATAATAATGCTGACCCTGGAGCACTACGCCACTTAACGAACATGATGCAAAGATTTTTTAATCACAAATATTGCATCTTTACAAAATTAAAGAAGATCAAAATTCTAATTAGCATCAATACGTATCTTTTCAAAGACTATATTCGAGCCCATTATTGCTCGAAATATATCTGAAAATGGATAGAAGATAATTTTGACAAAAAATATTTAGTAATAAATTATGAAATTTCATTTGCATGAAAAATAACTTTAATAATATGGAAGCCATTTACGGATTTGTCATCCTTCTGCTATAAGTATGTCAATCCTACTCTGTCAATGATCAACCCACGATCAGACTGCATTTATTTTGTTCATGACAATTCTTATATTACAATGCGTTCACATTCATATGCATCGTCAAAAGAAAAAATATTGTATCAGATGAGATACTTAATTATCCTGCAACGTTTAGAAATAAGAAGCGTTAACTTTATTAGATGTTCCTTTAGTATTCAATTTATTTGTGTTTAACGTCATGCTCAAGTGTATTTTACTTCTAATACGACTATGCTTTGCCCGAAACTTTGTAAAAAAAACACCCAAAGCCACAGGAAACTCCCATTATATAAGTAAGATTAAATATTTGAAGAAGCGATCGAGTGATTTTCATTATTTTCCCACGTTTAATAGGGGTAGTTTGTCCTCCATTTCCGTCA
>JAVFBZ010182991.1:0-15199 GCA_032466195.1 Katharina tunicata
GCGGAATAAATAAATATATTTTTTGTCTCCCATTAGCTTAAAACAATTTGTCATCGAAACCTGATAAGACACAAGTATCTTACGAAAACTCCAATCAATTAAACCAAACAGACTATCACAATCCATTTACACATTTCCCTTTAATAGCATACTGATTGGGAGACTAAATTACTATAGTAACAAAGAGTACAGCTGTGTTAAGTTTATCTGAATTATGTATGAGCGCAAAAAATGCACACAAAATCCGATGTAACGAAAGCGAGAAAAAATGTTCCCCTCAACTTGGTCAAGTCAGTGATTCAGATAAACACAGGTTAAATACAATTCTTCTGGGTATGCTCAGTAAGTGATTATACACAGCCAATTGTTTTGGAGTAACAACAACCACGGATTTTTTTTAATTTGGATTTAGTTGTTGATCGGATTGTAACGGTGTTTCTCCTATCATTTGGCGAACCCTGGGACAAGTAGAGACATTTTACCACATAACGCAGAGGCATTTTACCACATAAATGGCCTCAGTCGAAATTTAACATCAAGCGATGTTAACCAACAAACCTTCAGTCAATGTTCAAGAAATAAAACAGATGACGGTTAGATAGATAACAAACACTTGTCATTTCAAGTTCTACGATGACCTATAAAGATTTGGTTATAGATCAGACGATTTTAGGATTAGACTACACTAAGAACCATTTAAAAGATAAAAAAAAATAGCCAAGGGATGCAATTAATAATACACATAATATTGAAACGAACAATGAATGTAATACAAATGAGAAACTATACATGACATTCAGACTCAGACAAACAACTGGGTAATTTTTAATAAAATATTGAAGATTATTACACACATTATTTATATTATTGAACCAGATGGCATGTTGGGCTATTCTAAATCAATGGCGGTAATAAAATTCCATCACATTAGAATCTTCGTTTTTTGTTCAATTTCAGAAAGTCCTTAGTTTGCCGCACAATCTGCCAGGAATCTGTTCATAGTTGGGTTAGGACGCCGTAATATGGCTGAAATAACCTTAATTACAACGTTAAACCTCAACCAAAGCATAACGTTTTTTAGTATGCAACCTGCAAGGTTTATATGGTTTGTTGTTTTGTGATTAGCCTAAAACGTGTTTCATTTCAAACGCTTACCTGATAGGTTCTCATGCAGTGTTAATCCTGCGCCGGAAAATTCCCTCCGCTGCCACCAGATCCTCTCATGTCCTTTAGTTCTAAAGGTAAGACCAATAGCTTTAGTTAATGTATGTATTAATTACTCACATCAGCTGAGAAAATGAGAGAAAGTGCATGGCAGACTTGCATCATACCATCCAAAGGCTTTACAAGGGTTTACAGAAAACACAGAGCGAGATAGGTAGTATAAACGAACTGTAAAAGAATATAGCCGGAAAATGGACAACTTTAGATATTTATTTATATTTCTAGTGACATGTAAAAGTGTACTCCTCAAAAGAATATAAATACATTTAAGCTTTCATGGGATATTTCTTACTTATCGTTTGTTCTGGTAGATGGGAAATATTTGGCACAAAATGTCCATCATGCAATTATGACTGGGCTTAGAACCTAAGATAGATCCGCCGTTGCTGACTTGGATAAGCGTTCAGCTGCGTTTTTTACTGTATCCGGTGCACTTGTAAATCAAAGTTATATAAGAAAAGTTTTATAGTAGCTGTAGAGATCGCGTGCTACTTATTAAGATTCTTTTTTCGCTTTTTCAAACCGAGATTTAGGACTTAATATCGCTTTGTCAAGCAGTATCCTTGAGTTAATATTTATGACGTCGGTACAATTGGACACTTAGAGACGGAAGAGCCTTTTGCAGAATCGGTAATGAAACTTCTAGATACGTTGACATAATCATGTCATTTCACCTTGGCTGCTTTCGTAAAAGTTAATAAAGTAACCTCATGCTAGATGAAATTAATATAATACTGCCCTGTAGTAAGTATTTGGAATACACTAAATAGTTTGTTGGGAATTGGCTAATGTTCAGACATGTTGATCGACTTTTTACCAAGTCGTGTGCTGTAATTCCGATCAGGAAGAGTTATGTTGAGCCATCTTAATGGTTTACGGTAGAACAGTTTCTCGATGAAATGTGTAATTCCGCTAGATTGATAACAGAAAGCAGACTAACCACACAAACGACTATTTTGTAGTTTTTTTTAGTTTTAAAAAAGATTGCTAAGGCAGATCTAGAGACTCAACAATATAAAACCCACAGAATCTACTAATGTTTAGAAAAAGTACATATTTTAATTATTCTGCAATGATTGCATGTTAACATTAACAAATATGTGCAGCAAATGTAAGGGAGTTTGTGACAGACTGGGAGGTCAAAAAGGAAGGCTGCGCCGTTGACAAAGATTCTGACTCCCGTATTACAAGTCAGTTTAAACTAAAGGCTACAGTTAAACTTCATGTAATTGTAGTTTAAGATACAGTACCTGACTTCGTTCTTCTTCAATGCTAAGATGGATGCCGTACAATGCTTCACAGTTGTTTTCGAGTCAAAGAGTTCATGTGACTGACCTTTCATTAGACAACCCAAAAGGCGTATTCTGAAATGATATCGACCACCTTACCAATACTGTAGAATGCATCATTCAGAGCGGATGTCCCCAAATTGTGATGGTTGATTAAATAAGACCTTATAGCAAGACAAAGATGACACGTAATTAAAAAATATATCAGTATAAAACTATAAATGTGTCTGCAAGACATGGATGATCCCGCTGGGGTAAAACACACACTTCCTTGTACCAAATAAATTCAATATCCCTTGCACGCGACACATCGTCCTCATAGTGTTACCACTCATACCAAATGATTATAAGATCCTATAATGCATAAGAAAGTTAGAAAGCCGATTTGCTGTGGTGTCATGTAAATGTATTGTGGTGTATTTTATGTTGCCGGCGTCGCTTAGGCAGGTTTTTGTCACCCACTAGGCTGGCACGCCATCTTATAAATGAAATAACCTTTCGTACAGCGTAAAACCCTGGTCAAACAAACAAACATCATACACAACTGTTTCTGCAAACAGCTATGTATTTTCCACTTGTAACATAATTGTACCCAGTGCATGTTGTGTGGATATTCCGGTTTAGCAATACAAAATTACTTGGCATTTGGGGATTTCAGATAAATTGAAAAGCCTCCAGTTTCTGCGAACCACCTGTAGGTTGTCTGGCTCTAAGAATGGCCCTCTTAACGGGCTATCAATCTCGTTTACTTACCAGAGACTCGGACTCATATAATCAGTGCTCTTGTATCTGGCAGCAACTTTTATATTTATTGCACCACAAGATTTCTTAAGTTGGCCATCTGTCTTTCTAATTGCCATACAGTGTGGACTTAGGAGCTAGATCATATAGTCGAACAGTTAAAGCTAAATGATTCGTAGTGGTCCTCTTTCTTTATCCCGATTATTCTTGATTTTAATGATCTGTCAAAGCTTAAGATAGTTTAACAAGGCAATTCCTCTAGTTTAATAGGTTTTCTTGCGGCTGTTTCCAAGAATGAATACATAATTGTCAAATTGTTTGTCTCGTATTTATTTAGAAAAGCGATTCATATTACAAGGCCAACATCCTAGGAATGGACTGCTTGCTTTTTGTAACGAAGAATAAAATAGGTTGGTTCTTTGTAAATAGTTTTCGCAGGCTACTAGAACAAGAAGTTTAAACCAACAGGCCTCAGGTCCGCCGATCATTTTACTAACAGTAGCAGCAATTACATGGATTTATGTAGAAAACCTACAAAACAATTAATTGCAATTGTCTACTAACCACATGCGAAGACCACAATTACAATTCTGGCTTTGTGTCCAAAATACTAAATTAGACAGTCATCACTGACTAAATTAGTGAAGGATGGTGAATGCAATTATAATGTTCTTTTGAAATTGGAAACTTATAATTTGGGGAAGAGATTTCTTTTTACCTCCGGAGGCAGAGTAATAAACTCCTTTGTAATTAATTTGTATTTTCTCCCATTGGTTGTTTTCTTTAATTGCCATTATAATAGTACGAAAGAACCAAGGAATTTAAATCCGTGTGTTAAATGATGTTGTTTTGGTTTAATCGATACAAAATAATTTGCATTTAGTACGCTTCATTGGAGGCCTGTTACTAACTGACGTATTGACTCCTATTCCACACGAATATTAATGGACCGATCAACAGGGTCCGTTTCTTCTTCTCAATTTTCCCCAATGCCTTGTTCTTTTTCTCTTTTTGCTCTGCTTGCTCTGGGCTAAGTATCCTGTATCAACCGTCAAGGATCTTTGATACACAGTATTTATGAGGCATGGTTAAATTTGAAATGACCGAATTGTTAATGCCCAAACTATTTTAGCTAAATCGGCAACATTTACTTGTTGAGGATTATATTCATAGAAATGGTGGTAGAATATGGGCTTTCTATTGAACGTATGTAAGTTTTCTGCCAGGACAAAAGGCCTTCTTGTATGTGTTTTAACATGAGTACACACAGGCATTAACTCCTTTGTTTTTTTATATCCTGGAGGTTATTAAAAACGCTTCTTTCTACACAGTTCTTTTTTTTATTATTGCCCATTCCATAAATCGTTTTGGAAGCTAGAGAATTTAATGTAATGATACTTTCTGTATGTGTTGGGATGTTAATTTGAAGAAGCTTTTACAACTAGCAAGTTTGTCTATGTTTTGAAATGCGACAAAATTTCTCCGCTATTTGATCGCAAAATACTCTTATAAGCATAAATATTTTTTCACCAAATGGGAAACTAGATACTTTTTTAAAATTGGCTTCTTAGCTCCACAGATTGTAACATTTAAGTATTTGATTTGTTTTTTTCAGAGGGGAGGGGGCATTAATTATAAAAAATGTTTATATTTTGTTGGGGGTGAGACAACCACCGGTTACTCAATTTGATAAGCTTGTCTTCAACAGTTGTAGCGCTGCCTAGTGTATATTTATGGGCTTCCTGGGGAATCGCCAATGAATGAAATAGATAGTCCCGAGCACCGAAGAATCTGGACCGACTTCGTAAATGCCATGAATAATTCACTCATACATCCTGACGTAATCATCGTTGAGAAAGTTTGACACTGGCGAATAGCTAAGGTCTTAAATTATTTGAAGTAACAATTTCCCTCACGTTTTGTTTATCCAAATTGGTCTTTACTATGACCACATAATACAATTTATCCATCAGTGAAATGACTGTTTTGTATATTCGGTTGTTCTGAATTCATACACCGCTTAATCTATATTTTAAATATTCAGAGGGTACCATAGATCGTCAATATTAACAGTTATGACATATAGGTGTATTGCATGCTTTTAAATATTAAGTTCATATTATTAATGGACCGAATTTTTTTTTGTATAACACTCTCTGATACTGAACAGATTCTAGTTAAGACAATTTTGCAGACTAAGACCCTCGCGGGAATCGAACCAACAACCCCCAGAATCAGACACCGAATCGCCAGAAGTGAATACTGGCCACCTAGCCGGATACCAGGCGACACAGTGCCTGACTCTGGGGATAGTGGGTTCGATTCCGGCGAGGGTCTCAGCCTGCAAATTTTTCTTAACTAGAATAAGTAAAGTATCAGAGAGTGTTATCACCAACAAAAGTACTGTTAACGGACACTTTCTAAATGACACAAAACATATTTCATTGTAGATGGGCCTTTATAAGGGTGGGAATATTAGGTAAGCAAATATCAATTTCGTTAACTGTTTGATCTTAATATAAAAATGAACAGAAACACCTCATCTAGAAGCTAGCTCTTCATATTCGTAGTATGTAGTTCGTAAGATCTACGTGTTTAAGTAAAAAATACACAAGTTTTATGAAATTTGCCTTCGCCGTGAAAGTGGCACGGTTACACATTCATTAAAGTACAAAACCAACAATCAAACAACACAGTAAAATCATAAAAAATACACCAGCTTATTCACACCCCACAGTATAGAAAAACAGTTTTGTTTAAGTCTGAATAAATACATCGCATTTAGCAAACAATTTTGTCGGAAAGACAAATAGACACGTTACAAATGCGTTAACGCATGCAAAACCCTCTGCCGTTTTGTTGTTGTACACAACTTTACATTTTGTTTTTTGGCACAACAATATATTTTTCAAACATTGAAAAACCCATGTGTTTTATAGGATACGGATGGTTGTTTGTAAGTTCAATGATTTCTGTACGATACAGTTGGGTCAGAGGTTTGATTTGAAGGGTTATGTGCAATCTTACTCGGGTTAATCAACTCTTGTAATGTAAATATAAACGTCCAAGGACAACAACATCAATTCCATAACGGATTACTGCATCTTAAACGAACCATTGGCGTCTAGACGGATACAAATCTAAACAGATTGGATTTTGACGTTTTGACGACTTTTAGCTTCCATAACGGGGAACTATGTTAATAGAATTCTTCTCACTGAAACTTTCACGTTTTCAAAGAATAATAGGATTTTTTAATGAACAACCAATGTGTCCAATTACCAATTATATCGTAAACTCGGAATGATAAAGGGTTTCTTAACTAGGGTTAACAGACTTTGTGCGCGATTACCGCAACTTTCCATTATTTGTTCATGTTTCTTTGCTAAAAATCTTTTTGTCGTTAATGGTCCAGAATTTCTGTCAGAATTCAGGATTATTGAACTAAATGCTTTTTATTTTACTATTTTGCCCTAACTTTTTTTTATTTTTCTTTGCTCGAGTTCGTTTGACAATATCCCACAGTAAAGTTTCGATATCGTCATTATTACTAAAGTGATTGGTGGAAGGGATGAACCAAGACAATTGAAGCCTCGACTGTGTTGTCATTCACGAGAGCAATTTAACGCAAGCACTTTAATTAACACTGCACTTTGCAATGCTACTTTTCTAACTTATATACATTATAAAAATTCACAAATAAAACTAACCACTTTCCGGAAAGTATATTATTAGGTTTCAGCATTTCAAGCATAGATGGGCTCTATGATGGACCCTAATTGATTATTCTATTGGGTGCATTTAGATCAATCTTAGAATCTTATTTAGTAAACAGAACAATATTAAATTTCTCGAATATAAGTTAAATATCGGTCCCTGCAATTGGAAACCAGTAATCAAACGTAGAAGACTTAAAGAAAGCTAAGCGTTGAACACAGTGTACTGGATTGTCATTTCCCCCATTTACTAGAGCAATTTAATTAAAACTGCACTGTGCAATGCTGCTTTTGTTACTTATATACGTTATAAAAGTTCACATAATGCTATATCATGTCATCTTTTAAGTATTTCAAACATAGATGTGCCTGTGGTGGACCCCGAATTGATTATTCCATTAAGTGCATTAAGATTAATCTTAGAGAACGGGTTCCTTTGGTTGATTGAGGTCTTAATTTGTTGTGCATTATGAGATATTGAATTTATTTGGTACAACTGATCACCATTTGAAAACGAAGCGCAACTGTTTTTGCCAGAACACTGTATTGCAGACACATTTCTAGTTTTATACTGATAGGTCTTCGAATTACGTGTCATCTTTGCCTTGCTAGAAGGCAGCTTTTGACCACATTCTCTGTGAATGACGCCTTCTACAGTATTGATCAGGTGGTCGATGTCATTTCCAGAATACACCGTTTTGTCTACTGCAAGGTTTGTCACATGAACTCTGTCCACTGGGAAACAACTGGGAAGCATCGTACGACTTCGATTTTTAACATTGAAAAAGATGCTGTATCTCAAACAACATTTACATGATTTTTTAACAGTAGCCTTTAGATTTAACTGACTGATACTACGAAGGTCAGAATCTTTGTCAACGACGCCACCTTTGCATTTGACCTCCCAGTCACAAACTCACTAACATTTGGGGCACGAATTTGTAAACATGAAATCATTGCGGAAAATGCAAAATGTATAATTTTTCTAAAAGCTGATAGGTTCTGTAGGTTTCATATTGTTGACATCTCTAGATCTGCCCATGCGATCTTTTTTTTTTAATCTTAAAAATTACAACAAAATAGTCGTGTTTGTGGTTAGTCTGCTTTCTGTTATCAATCTAGCAAAATTACACGTTTGATCGAGAAACTGTTCTACCGTAAACCATTTAGATGGCTCAACATAACTCTTCCTGCTCGGAGTTGAGGCAACAGACTTGGCTTAAAGTTTCATCCCCATGCGGGAATGTTAGTCTATTCCCAACAAGCTATTTAGTGTACATCAAATACTTGCTGCAGGGCAGTATTATATTAATTTAATCCAGCATGAAGTCACTTTATATACTTACCAAAGCAGTTAAGGTGAAATGACATGATTATGGCAACGTTTCTAGAAGTTTCATTACCTTTTCTGCCAAAGGCTCTTTCGTCGCTAAGTGTCCAATTTGTACGTCATAAACATAAACTTAAGAATACTGCAAGAATCGTGTTCTTCAATCTCGTTTTGAAAAGCGAAAAAAATCTTCATAAATTGCACGCGATCTCGGCTACCAGAAAACCTCCTTTGTAAACCTTTGGTCTACAAGTGTGCAGTAATGAACGCAGTTAAATGCTTATCCAACTCAGCAATAAGGGGGGGGGGGGGTCTCACTATTGTGTAAGTCGCATGAAAATTGAATGTTTGACAGTTTGTGCTTATTTCACACCTAAAAACAAATGATTAGCAAGTACTAGCCCAGTGACGTTTCTTTAATGGGAAATGTAATAACGACTAAACGAAAGATATGTATGGTTTATTGATCAACTGTTCGTACAATATGAAAACTTTAAAATGTATTTATGTTTTGAGGAGTGTACTTTGACATGTCACTAGATATCTAAATAAATATCTTAATTTGTCTAATTTCTGGCTATATTCTTTCACAGTTCGCTTATGCTACCTATCTCGTCGCTTAGTGTTTTCTGTAAATCCTTCTAAAGCTTTCGGGTGGTATGATGCAAGTCTGCCATGAATATTCTCTCATTTTCTAAACTGACGTGAATAATTGATACATGCATTAACAACCGCTATCATTCTCACTTTTAGAGCTGAAGGGCAGGACAGGATCTGGAGGCAGCGGAGGGATTTTCCGGCGCGGGATTAACACTACATGAGAACCTATCAAGTGAGCATTTGAAATGAAACACGTTTTAGGCTAATCACAAAACAACAAAATCGTCGGGCTCCAGATAAACGTTACTGGTTGGATAATACAAATAAATAAATAGAGAAGTTGAGATCCATAGAATCGTGTTATGTTAAATAACATTATGTTTTTTTGTATGTTTGGTTGAGGTTTTACGCTGTAATTGGGGTCATTTTAGTCATATTAAGATAAAAAGATGACAAACTAAGAAAAAAAGATTCCAGTCTGATATAATTTTATTACAGCCAGTTATTAAGAATAGTCCAACATGTCATCAGGTTTTATAATAGAAATAATGTGTGTAATAATCTTGAATATTTCATTTAAAATTACCCTGTTGTTTCCAGCTTGGGGAGAATATGAGAATTATAATGGAATTTTGTTAAACCTTTTTAAGAGGACAATATCGGATAATATCATGTTTATTATTAATTGTTTCCCTCGGCTAGTTTTTATTTTTATAGGTTCTTAATGTAGTTTAATCCTAAACTCGTCTGATCTTTAACCAAATCTGTATAGGTCATCGTAGATCTTGAAAAGACAACTGTTTGTTATCAATCCAGCTGTCACCTGTTTTATTTGTTTAACATTGATTGAAAATTTGTTAGTTAAACATCGCTTGAGGTTCAATTTCGATTCAGAGGCTGTTTATCTAGTAAGATGCCATTATCAACACCGCTACAATCCGATAAACAACTAACTCACAAGAAACAACTGACAAATAACAAACACGTCCGTGCCTGTTCTTTCTTCAGAGAACTTGACTGTGTATATTCACATAATGTACTAACCCAGAAGTATGTAAACCATTTTATTTAATGTTTGTTTATCACAATCACCAATTTGCTATTCAAATGTATGTCATACATCTTTTGCTCCTAGTGTAGGGAAAATGTTTTTCTGGCTTTCTTTACAGACTCTTCGGATCATCGGGCTTTCTGTACAATGTTTGCGTTCATATATACTTGAGGTAAATTAAAGGTGATGTGCTCTGTGTTATTATTTTAATTGAGCTTTCCACTTAGTGTGCTTAGGGAAATGTGTGTAAATGGATTTTGACAGTCTGTTTGGTTTAATTGATTTTAGACTTCGAAAGGTACTTGTGTCTTATCAGATTTCGTTGACAAATTATTTTAAGCTGATGGCAGACGAAAGACAAAACTTATTTATTTTCTTAGACTCCTAGGGCAAAATGACGAGATCTAAGATGGGCGGGGGGAGTCGTACCTTACAGCATCTGTCATATCATTCCAAATATGTTTATTCTTATTCCCCATAAAATGTTTGCCTTTAAACTGGATAACCTCAGAGACTTGGATCTGCTCTAATATATTAGTACTTTTGTGCCAACTTCTACTCGACCTAGATGAAAAAATAAATTAGAACAAACCTAGTATCTTTTTTTTTATCAATTTGTCAGACACGAGATAACCAGTAAAATGAAAGCTTAACGGCGCCTAGGGAAACGACCATTGCATTTTCTTAGTACACCGTTTCCTGAACGTCTTAGGACCTATTATTAGTCTTTTCATTTGATACTCATGTTTCAGAGATTATTGCTGACCTGCGGCTTCTTGCAGACAGACTGGATCTAACTGATAGGTTTCAAGGGCTCTTCGTGCAGTTTTTTTTAACACGACACATCCAAGTCTTTTTTACGGACAAAATTACATCACAAGTCCTTTCTTGGTATATTATTGTTACCTGATGTTACACAGTTATTTTGTATCAATTATCCGTCTGGTTACGATGGATCAAGTTTCATTAAGGCGATATCAGTCAAAGGAACAATATAGACTGGGAAACAAAGAAGTTGGATACAACACGAACATTCAACATACAGAAAGAGAGTTGGAATGTGTATGCTAAATGGCTGGATTTTAAGAATGGGCTGGAGATTG
The DNA here is from genome assembly GCA_032466195.1 of Katharina tunicata. Classification (NCBI taxonomy): domain Eukaryota; kingdom Metazoa; phylum Mollusca; class Polyplacophora; order Chitonida; family Mopaliidae; genus Katharina; species Katharina tunicata. The sequence goes on from JAVFBZ010182991.1 coordinate 11,055, forward strand.
AATGATTCTTTGGCCAAACGACACACCAAGGAAATTGCTGGAAGTCAATATATTTACAATTCAGAAAGTGTACTTTTGTTCACTGTCAAGGGGGGCTGTCGTTGTGAAAATAATAGACAATGAGTAGTTCTGGATTATCATTCAATTCACTCTTAACATGCATCATCATAAGTCCCCTGTTAAAGATTTAAACATTTCAATAATTGGTAGATTTCACTAAATATAAAATAAGTGTATCAGTTTTATTTTTTGGGGCCCTTTGGCTGAGGGTAATATGTTTCCAGATTATATTCATGCTGTCTTACTTAGCACTGAAGGAACATTATCTTTCCAACATCGATAACATTAAAGTGACTTCACATCTTATAGTTGTGTTAGAGTTCTTGTCTATTGTTGGAATACAGCGCAGTGGAATACAACACCATCATATAAGTGAAATACCCTTAAGCACGGCGTTAAATTCCCAAAAAATCAGTCAATCAATATTTTTGAGGAATGTTCTTGCTTGTCTGTGGCCGTAATTTTAATGCATTCATTTTATAGGGGTTTTGCCCGCTGTATTTGATTAATTCACATTTAGACTCGCTAACCTAAATAGTTAAATATAATCAATATCACATTTCACAGGTAATAGCAGAAGTATATTAACCCGTAGTATGAAACCAGCCAACGGCGTTGAATCTCTCCCTAAAACAGATTGATTACGTATCGCCGCCTAGCAAGAAATAATTAATGGTCACTCATATTACCTCAATTGGATGTCGAATCTTGGGCAATTGGTAAAACATAAAGTAAAGATGCAATCTGCTTGACGATAGCCAGTTAGATGATTCATCAGTCGATTAGAATATTAAGAAACTGCGCGAAACAAAAAAAAATCATATGCCATGACACGTACAACAGCTCTGATAAACCTCACTGCCCTTTATGTGTGTTAATGACTCGTTCCATACTTCGGGTTCAAAAGACTTCTGGTAATAGACGATGACACTTTGCAAGTCGGCTAGGCTGATCTGCAGTTTTACTCTTACAGCCCAATGACGCAGTCTATTGAGATCTCATCACAATGTGACTACTTGGTGCTAAAATGAACCACACGTTGTCTAGCGACACCCTAACCGGTTTATGGTAATTTGGTCAGCCTGTGCAGGTGCTAGCTGCGATACATGTATATCAAGACAGCCACTAATAGCTTAAGCTCCAACGCTGGATGTATACCCTAGAGTTCAGTCGTTATAAACGAATAACAAAATGACCTAACTTAAACAGCTTGGCTTTAGTCCTTTAATGGGTACTTTGACGAAATTGTTTGGAGTTGATCCTTCGCTGCTCACCCTCTAATCCTATTTAGTGGATGGCATGTGAACTCGTTAGCATTCCACCAACGCCAAATGGTTTCTTATGGAGATTTAAAGCTGTTGGTCTAATTTCGGATTCATAAATGAAAAAGAACAATAGTCATGGCAAAATAGTACCGCCAGCTAATTTTCAAGCAATGATTACAAAGCACATCAATGTAGAACAATATGTCCAAAAGTCAACAGAGCATAGACAATAAGATTATGGAGGTATACTTTGCTCAAACGATAATCGAAATAGAACGTTGACCAGAAGACATTTATATTGACCGCAAGACATTTATATCTTCAGGGCCGCGCCGTGGCCCACTTGGTTCAGCGTTCGACTGAGTCAATTGTTCGACAATTGTCTGGTGGCTTCGGAGAATGCAAGGAGTTTGATTAAGAGGTGTTCTATTAATTTCCACCATACCTACTCAACGGAGTCTCATCATAACAGTGGAACACCAACCATATAACTACATAGATCATACCTAATGTCAAATATACATTCGCAGTATGAAATTATATTTCTGTAATATTCCTAGGGAATCTTAAATAATAGATTATATATCATACAGCGTTCTACGCGTTATTTAACAATTGCGAGCATTCTATACAAAGGCGATGCCAGTGGTTCTCTTCGAACACTTATTGGCTGAGTTTTAAATTGTGAAACCGTGTTCAAAATTAAAACCAAAGTATTCTCAATTGTCGTTTGCTTTTTAAAAAGTATATACAATTGATATTTGTAATCATTGCTTGAAAACAATCATAACAACTATACCAAAACGTTGCTTATAAATATACCCCAAAAGTTGTAAATCTATCAAAGTCAAGTTTTGTTGCGTTCCCAACTTCTAAATCGGTTGAATTTCATTCGTTATAAGATCTATTTAGCATCTTTTTATCAACAACACTGCAACCAAGCACATTTATCCACCCAATTGTATACCTTCGCCTCGTTGTGTGCAAACTCACAAAAGCTAGTCCTTTCGATGAATTTTGTTGCAACCGGGTCTTTGTGTACTTCTCTGTGCAAGTGACCCGTGATGTGCGACCCGGCACAAGTCTGCTTTTCTTTGAACTGAGACTTAGGTTTTAGATGCCTTGCTAAATTTAGGGCTATTGCAGAGAGATATCGGAGACTTCGGATATCGCCTGTTGGTTTTCAAAACACCAATTAAAACTTGGAGTGCCATCAAATGTCTTATCGTAAAGCAAGGTCTTACATAATTATTTGCTATCCCTCATCTGCCAGCTTATAGTGGATATACCAACTTATTGCCTGTTACAGTCGTCTAAGCTGATCGATGTTACCGACAGAAAGGTTCCCTTAAGTTCCTAGAAGCGAGATCCGTCACAGAAGCAGTAAGCATAAAGCTGGTTACCAGAGGAACCTTTAATATTCATGAAGACGTTAAATAATGTGTATCTTCGATGGTTGACTAGGGAAGGCTGTCAGTTGGAGATTAAGACCGAATTACTAAACCAGGGATGGTGATGTCCTCAACATATTTACATTTTAACAAGTAGGCCCTATAGTATCTTAAATGTGTCAAGGTGGTTGTGTAATTGTCGGAAATTGCCAAAAACCACCAGCCCGATAATACCATGACATTAAAACTTAAAACACGTTTAAAGTCAAGCGGTGGAGAGCATAATGACAATTGGCAAAGAAAATATAGTTTATTGATTAGAAAATATATTTTAGGCTAAAGGATCTAGGTTACATGTGCATACGGGATTATTTTTGGTGACTACCATAGTCTACGGAGATCTGATCAGACTGTGTGACTTGGCAAGTACATATCTGGTGGTAAAATTGCTTCAAAGTTTTATAGAGGCGCTTTAAACATGTTATGGAAATTAGACTAGCCCAAAATGCAGCTCAAGTTTTAACGTTGAATATACGCCTTGCACAGAATTCAGTCTTGGCAAACAAATGGCCAAAGTTAAACGGCTAGAATTCAGATCATTTAATGGGCTACTGTGGCAAATTGCGTCTGGCTTATAGCCCGTAAATCACTCTATAGTCCTATTTCGTGGATGGTCTATGCGCTATTACGCCTTCAATCAACGCTAATGAGCTGCTATGGAGGATAAATGCTGTCGGTGCATAAATAAGAACGATATAACAAACTGTGATCCTGTGAGAAAAAATTTCACCAAAATGACATTCTTATGGAAGTTCCAGTCATTTTCCGAAACCATTAAAGTAAATACAACACACCCACGCAGTTAAAACTAGTCAATTAAAGTGAGGAAATGAACAATCTACTAACATTTCCATATTTGTATTTGTTATAAAGTTATAAGTAAGTTTGTGTGTGAATGTTTCTTTTTTGCTGTACATAGTTTTATCACGTAACGAAAGCGATCTTGGGCTACTTTCAACGTAAATACCATAGCGACCAGCACTGGAGGCATTATGTTGTCATGGTAGATACGTTCAATGTAAGCTAAGATCGCTTTGTGAAACGGACCACTGGTATTATTGATCGAGTACATTGGCATGGACGAGGTTAATATATGTGCACCAAAAGTCATTATGTATGGACTATTAATAGTTAATTAGAGTGAGATTCCAAGAAATTGAATGTAAACTTTGAGTCATCCAGGTAAATACGGAATAATGAACAAACAAATAAATCTAGTTCTCTGGACAGTATTATTTTAGACTGACGTTGCGATGTTTACCAAAACACCTTCTACAGAGTGACGAGTGTAAATTGTAAGAACTATATATAGATATCAGTAACCCTTGGTAACGCATGTTATGAAGGGTCAGCTTGTGAGCGACACTCA
>JAVFBZ010183013.1:0-15197 GCA_032466195.1 Katharina tunicata
AGTAAAGTCTATGATTCGGGTTTCGCTATATAATATTTAGGCAAACGATCAAGGAGTTAAAAGGGATTTGAAGTACATACAGCACGGGATATGTCACGATGTATCAGCTCGAGTTGTCTCTGGTCGAAGTACAGCTGGTATAAAAGGAGCTCGAAGAACAAGATAGATTTGCAGTCCGACCTGAGACAACAAGTGGTGAAGAATCAGTTTAAATGGTATTGGCTGTTAAGTTGCTGCCATAACAACTTTCACTTTCAATATTCATAAAATTAAGGTCTAGCGAAGCACAAACTAGCGTCATATATAGATGCAGGTTTTCTAGAGTTGTTATTGTTGTTTACATTTAGTCCAAACGTTTCTTCATCACGAAATATCCCTATCACTTAAAGTTTAAATAATATGAAAGATTTTGCATTAGATAAAAAAGGTATTTTTTTTCATGAAATTATCAGACCATTTTTTGTGCTCGGTATTTCAAATAACCGCTTTATATATGGCGTTCCAAATCAGGAGACATACAGCTCTGTGGTGGAAACAATATAATGATAATTGACAAGTTTATGCCATTGATTTGCCAATCAGTCACTTTTGAGAAAAAACAATGTGATAATAGAACTAAAAAAAACAAAAAAACAATGAAATCAGAGGCAAAAATGACAAGCTTTTAGAGACGTTACGTGACCATCTGATCGCCTGCTTCGAGAGGAGTAAATGCTATGTCATTAGGTTTGCGGAAAAAGTCTAATGAGCATTGACTAGTTTATGCCATTCATTTGCCAATCATTCACTTTTGAGAAATCACAGTGTGATAATAAAACTGAAGCAAAAATATTAGTTTAGGGACGTTACGTGACCATCTGATCGCCTGCTTCGAACGGAGTAAATGCTATGTCATTAGATTTGTCTACTTGGTGTCTGGTATCTTGTGATTTAAGTTCTTGTTTGTGAAGGTTGTTATGGTCGGGAATAGTCCAAGATACATGTATATAATCTTCCACATCGAACCGTGGTAAATACAATGGTGTGTAATATTTTATCCAAGCTACAATAGGTCAACGGGTCCCATCCTTATGAATATGGTGTAATGTTGTCCTTTGTGCTCGAAATACGATACATTAGGAAAGTTTATGTTGTGGTAAATCTACACATGTACATTATAGAACACTTCTTATCTGTCTTCAATCGTAATAGCTGCTTGTTGGATTGTGTATCAGTAAAAGCCTTATAATGCTCGATCTTTGTTGATATAAAACATACAAATCTTTCCATGGCCGAAATCCCTAAAGTACACGATATTAGTTTAAATATAAGTGTGTAAAATATTAGAGGCTTCGGTAATTATGCAACATTAGTACGGGTCTGGTACATTTGTCCTAGCAGACGACACACCACGCATAGAAAGTCTTCAGGTGTGGAGACAACGCAGCTTGGAGAGTGGAACCAGTATTGTGCCTGTCTTGATTTGTCTTATAATATACGCCTTTGTAACTCATCAATTTCCAAATTTACAAGTACAAATACTTTTTGTTTGAAACAGATATTTGCAAGCAAATACATTGTTTTTTTTATCAGTGCTTCATCAAAGGCGATTCAGCGATGGAGAATTGATTTAAACTTTCTTAATTTGCAAAATCGTTCAAGTAAGGCTGATTGGGTCATTAATGTATTTTATGTCCGACATTCCAATCTCTCTGACTGAATTCAACAGAAACGTACTGTATATTTGAATTCTATACGCTAGATAACTAAATACAGAACCAGAACCAGCCAAATAACTGTCTTGTCACTTTGCCAATAATGTGTTGGAGTCCAAGACATAATGGTTATCATGTCTTGAAAGTATAATGAAGCATCCAGCAAATTAGGAGAGCTATCACAATTTTCTATCGACTACAGTCACCAGAGGCTTGAGTGAGTTTATGACTGCTGCCCTATTTTTTCTTAAATACTGTTCATTTATTGGTGTTCGTTCTTAAATGTTGAACGCTATACTTCGACCTAGACCTATGTTCCTAGAAGCTTTTAGTTTCCGATAGTTTTGCTATCGCTGGCTGCTGGTGTTTGCTAATCATTCTACTTTTGTACAAGCCTCTTAAATGACAAAATCTCTCTCCCTCAGAATATTCCAAAATATCAAACATATATTTGGGTAATATCTAGATAAAAAATGACACTCTTTCATTGTACCGGAGTCAGTGCTTAACGTAGAGAGATTCAAAGACATTATCTGGATAAAGTATCCGCAGATCTTACGTTGTTTCGTATTTCTAAGGAAAACTTTATCTGAGGATGGGCCGTATTGAATTTCTCCTTAATCTCTGAGGTAATCGGCCTAGCTGAGATGTCCATACATGTTATTATTTCATCAACTGCTTGTTACTGTTGAGAAATAATTGCGAGGTTTATGAAGGCTGTAACTAACTCGACATACTATGTTTTTTTAACGTTTTATGAAATTTATGAAATTAGATGTAAACTGCATCAAGACCATCAAAGGAACAATTGATGAACAACAACTTTTCCTATCAAACAAATTATGTTGGCTTAATTGGTACCTGCTACGGTAAACTGTTAAACAGACTACAGACAAGGTAAGACTTCACGGATATACAAAGTGAGTTTGAATATCTTTACTATTGTTTATGTCCTCACATCAGGAAACAATCTGACCGTCTCAATGTAAAAAAAACCTTCCGTCTATTTATGATAGATCTATAAATTCCTTCAAATGGCTGAGATACAATGAAACATTCTTTTCAGGTCGTGAGCAGAAAGTATTAAAATCAATAAACAAAGACAAATCACTTATTCTGTTCTATTCTCAACAAAGTGGACTATGAAAACAAAGTACTGTACATTCTTGACGACAAGATTAAATTCAGCAGAACGTCAACAAACTCATGTTCCTTGAAAGAAAAACAACTCCAAAATGTCCTGTATAATCTGAAATGTGGCAATGACATCTACGAAGAACTATACACTAAACTAAGACCAAGTGGTTCCAGAACTCTGTGCCTGTATGGATTACCCAAAATTCACAATGCCAACGTACCCATACGGCCTATCCTGTCGTCAACTTGTTCCTTCAATTACAACCTAGCACAATATCCTGCGGATATTCTCAAGGACTACAGACAACATCCATCTTGTGCATAAAAACTGAATACTTTAGTAACAAGCATGTTTTCCCAGTTTTGACGTTCCAAGTTTATTCCACAACATTCCTGTCGACGAGACCATTTAAGTCATTCTCAAATCTGTTTTACCAACCAAACACTTAACCTTTCATGGTTTTAACAAAAAACAGCTGAAGCATGCCTTAAAATATGCCATTACCGTTGTTCCTTTTAAATTCATGGCAAACTACTAAAAGCAGACGGATGGTGTTGCCATGGGCTCCCCTCTTGCCCAGTCATGGCAGATTTCTTCATGAACAATCTTTATGAAGTCTTTGTTAAAAACTGTCCTTTAAGTGACCTCCTTCAATTTTCAAACGATAAGTGGATGACACCTTTCTTGTTTTTAATGATCAAAGCGATATAAGAATATTGTAAGACTATATCAATATCAATTCTGTTCACAAAAATGTAAAATTTACAAGTGAGATTGAATGTAAGGGTTGTCTTTCCTTATGGATGCATTTATTCCTCAAATCAGTAATATCATTTCTACTACCATCTATTTTTAACCCACAAATACTAATCTATACACGAAATGGAGCAGCTTTGTGCCCAACCAAACATATAATTAACTTGATCAAAACTCTCCTCAATAGAGCGTGGAAAATTTGCAATAACTTTGAATTCCTTCACAAAGAAATATAACACATTCGTAACACTCTTCTCAGCATTGAATTTCCCGAGAACATGGTCGACAAAACCAATCATAATTTTATTAATAATCAGTATATACATAAACGCAAACCAACATTTTTCGGCCCTGAAGAGAAAGAAATTTTCATACGACTACCATTTTTGAATTCTGCTCCACAAACACTTGCCAAAGAACTCTACCAGATCATTAAACTAATACTCTGTGTTAACATACAAGTTATACATGAATCATCCCGTAAAATCATATTATCCTTACAAAGATAAAGACCATGAGCTACAGGGAAAAGTAGTGTATAGGGAAGACATTAATTATGAGCAAGTATTAATCTGAAAGCGAACAATAACGATAAGACAGTCTTTAATTTTCCTTTATTTGAGTAATCGGTAATAGCCATAGTAAATATTTAGGACTGTAAATCACATGAAACAATTGAATCAATCCCCTCAAAGACTTATATATCTGTGTGAAAAAGTGTCATGCGAACGAAAATAATTTCCGGGTCGATGTCACAACCACATAATGTAATTTAACTCGAAATTGCAAATTGTGAAATGTAACATCTAAATCAACAGTCATTGTAATTCTATTGTGAAAGTGTAGTGGTTACTTAAAATCGGTACAACCTGCAAATATATTTTCTTTACAACACAACAGAAAGGGATTTTTGTAAGTCGTGTGCTTATAAACAAAACACACTGAACACAAACGGAGCATTTTATTAATTACGATGTAATTGGTCCGATTCTGTCAGCACATGTAAAAATTACGAAATAAGATCAGTCCATTGAAACTATTTGATATACAAATTAAATAAATCTATACAAAGTATTAGGATTATACCTTAGTGTGTTTTAAGTCTGAAAACGTTGCTACTACTAAGCGGAAATCCAAATAGTTTCATTGTGTGGTTCTACCTCTCTCGACAAGTTTAGAAATGACGAAACTGTCCAATTTTAATATCACGAAATTATTTATTCTTAAGTTTGGAGTTGTCGCATATTCTCCCTTAATGATTCTTTTGTTAAATCTTCAAACAGGATAAAATACTTCGTTAAAATATTGCATTATGATTGAAAACACTTTTTACTTATGACAGATGACGAGCAAACAACGCCAATAGGGACGACTAAAATAGTTTTTTTAAAGGAGCTAACCGGAACGTTTTTCATTATTCTCCATTATAGAGGTTGCCCTCAAGGGAGTTGACACTTTACTTAAACGTCGCAAAAATGCTCACAGAACAGCAATATAGTAGATAGTGTGTGGTTGTCTTCATGACTGCTGTTAGTTTTAAAGTATTTACAATTGATTTGGTTTTGACAAAATACAAGAGCATTTGCAAGAAAATTATCACGCCTGCCATTTTTGCCAATCAGAAAGTTTGATGAGGCATGTAACAATGCGGCCTTAGGGGATTGCCCTTTACCAAATCACAGTGTTACTAATACATATTTAAAATGATTTCACACTCTTTCCAAGGCGGAGTTTTAAGCTAAATTGGTACTTAAATTTTATCAGAGGACCCGATAAAATAATAAATCTTATTAGAGCCATATTGTTTGTGATAAAAGCAGCAAACCCTATATTCGGTAGCGTTCCATTTTAACTGTCAAGAGGGAGTTCGGCCATTTTTGTCCAACCGAAAATTTCAGAAATGCTAGCTAACGAAAAGGCATGATTGACGCAATTCAGTTACAAGGATACGATACCAAATAACATACTTCGTAATATTTGTTTCCACCTGTTTTGTGTGGGACTGTTCTAAATTTTGTGTTAACAGAAGCTTTTATAGTTGTCTATGCCGTTCAAGCAAAAAGAGAAAAATCCCCATAAACAGGGAAACGATTATAAGAAGGTTAGATGTTTTTCATAATTCTAAGAAACAGCAGTGCACAAGAACTGAATTTGTCAACCGCTAAGCTAATACGACCTGTAAAAAAGAAAGTGTGATGGAAATTAATATATTCTACAGTTATTCTGCCCAAGCATTGTATATCAAGCCAAAAGGACAAATATGTGAATATTACATTTCCTCACACTTTTCCATCACCTTTGAACACAATTACACTATTTATAGCATACGTGACCCAGTGACCGATCCGAGTAACTGAGCATGAAGAACAGTTGGTTGTTGTTGCGCGATTCCACATCTGCGTGTACTATGAAGCAACAAATTTCTTCCATAGAAATTCAGAAACTGATGTTTTTTTAGTTTTATTCTTCCGACAAACGATCCACAACGCACTGAATAATTATCACGTTAATGATTGGTCTATGACTCTCCTCATGTTATCAATCTAAGTTAGAATTGTTTTTCCCCATTATGCAAATGGATCTTTTTGACAGTCACCGGGAGATGGTTTGTATACTGACAGCACGTTTTGAGATCAGCTAACCTGATTAGTTTCCCTTTGAGTGTCTTTCTCTTAGCAGAGCATTGCGCAATGGCACTTTTATTCCAGAAGGTTTTCGTTATACATGTATGTGACAAGTAGTTGCCTCGTAAATCACAATAGCTTGGAAGCGGCGTTAAGACATTAAGTTCATGTGTTAGACCACGCTGTGGCTCGGTTGGATTGTATAGTCTAGAGGTAGGTCCCGCGGTCGATCTGCTGTATGTAAGGGTAAGTTTTCCGGTGGCTGCGGAGATAATGGGCTGCATTTTGCGAGGTTTCTTAAAGGTTGTCAGAAATATCCTGGAGTACGACATGAAATACTAATCAAATGAATACAGTTTTATCAGGACCCTTATTTTACCTGATTACATCGAACATTTAGCCCACGCAATTGTCTTAAAAACTCATTGACTTGACTGTAGAATGGGTAAATGGGCAAGCTCTAAAACTATAATCGTACTCTAGAGTGTTATTACCAGAGCTTAACAAAACGATTCTTACCACTGAGTAATTGATGAAGCCATGTTCTTACTTTTGTTACAACAGTTTTGTCAAAAGCAACGACTAAATTATGACACAAAACCCAGAAGACACATCAACCGATGTTTTAAATTCTTTGGCATGCATTGGTTTGTGTTCAAATGTTAAATATTTCTTGGCCAGTCAAATGAACCCGTAAATGGCTTTAGCGCCAGCTAAAATTTGTATATGTCCAATTCACTGAAGCCAGACTAACATTCAACCTTGAAACTAACCAAATCAGCGCAAAACGTCTTACAATCTTCCCCTGTGTTCTAAATCAATATATAATTCGAATGTATTTGGATTGAAACAATCCTGAAAGCTAAACAAGAATAAAAAAAAAAAAAAAAAAAAAAAACAACATTAGTTAGTATTACCCTGCTTCACAAAGTATTTGACAGAAATATTGTTTTTATGTTTGTCTGGAAATGTCAGGCGTGTATTGTGGGAATGTTGTTAATCGACCGACTATATTTCTTTACAGTACTTGTCTGTTATTTCAGTAGCTAAATCTACTTAGCTTGCGAAAATACATGGATTATTTTCGTCATATGTAATCTGCTGTCCGGATTATATTGAATTTTAGATACATTGGTTGTCTATGACAAGTAGTGAAGCAGTGCGTTGTTACAATATATTATTATCATCCAAAGCAAAGGGCACTAATACCCCATAATGATCATAAACTATAAACTATTGATCGACAAACTAGTTTGAATGAAGACTTTAAGAGCGCGCCAAAAGTAAAGATTTCATAGATTTTCTCCTGAGATCTCTGAAGATTATTTGACCTCAGGAAAGCTACTCATATATAAATAATATTTAATTGATGTTTCACTCAAGGGTGTTTCATTTAAATGACGAATTTTCGTTGCTGTCCAAGCTATGAGGCATCAGGAACCGATTTCGTTGTTGTGTCCTTTTTTTGTATTGTGAATGTATTGTGGTGCCTCGTGAGTTGCCAGCGTTGTTTAGGGTGGTTTCTGTCATCGATTGGGCTGGCACGCCGTCATATAAAAGAAATACATGTAACATACGGTACGGCGTAACACACCTATCTATTAAGTTTTCCTTGCTGTTGTAGGGTAATAAACCTGGGAAGACATAATTGAAAAAATCACCCCGTGACCATTGGCTCACTTCCTTTGTATACCTAAGGTTGACAATGACATTCAAACCTATACTGGGGTACAGCAGCCCAACAATCAACCGGCCGATCCAGGGCGCCGCCGACACTAATTCCTTTGAGTGCAATTAACATAAAAAAGAGCAGTGGCACATCTTCACAATAATGACATGTTCCTAGTCAAGCTGTCTCAGTGCCTGTTAACATAATACTGGTGTTTTGATTTCTTTCCAACAATGGTATTTGAAATTCGTGGCATGTTATCGATCACGCCACTTGGGTAATACCAGTAATCTTCAAATCAATGAACAACAAAGAACAACTTTGCTAATACGTTAACCAATCTTACTATAATTATATTGATTTGGAACGTCCCTCAAAGCCTAGGAGAAAGCAAACAAAGTAAGAAATACTAATTCACCTGAGAAATGGATTAATGTCATGGCTACGAGACAAACATTACATTTGTATAATTTCTAAAGCCTTGTGTATTTTACATCATTTTTCTACTTATTTTAACGAATCACCAATTGGACTAAACACATTCGACAGAATGAGCTGAGCTACATTTGTATGATTTCTTCAGCCTCTTGTATTTTATCTACATAAATAGTTATTTTACTACTTATTTTAAGGAAATAGACAACTTAACCAAACATACCAGCCAATGCTTTCAAATAATAAATACTGAAAAACTCATGTTATGTTAGTTCATGGTATGCTGCTCTCATTTGATGGTTACACGTTAATCTGCTCTAATATACAGTTAATGGTATCATATTCCATAAATACGAGACATCAATGACCTTGAGCACATCTGTGGAGGTACAATGTATGCATCTGGGACACATATCTATGATAGGCCAAGTGCGCCATAAGTGGACAGTGTATTACGTGAGTGTTTGTAATCCACTAGGTATTTAATCAGCCAGTCAAATCGCCCTATTTTCAAACAAAACATCCTAAAAATTCATTATTCCAGATTACAATCTCTGACACACGTCAATTTGTGTAATCTTCCGTGGTCTAGGTCAAAATTCACGCGTCAAGAAAAAAGTTTCACGTGAGTCATTGTAATTGACGTCTGATCAATTAGTTTGACGTGTGAGAAAACAATTTTAACACGTTAAAAAAAGCACCGGAAACGTGTTAATGTTCACCGGAAATATCTCGTTCTTAATCTGCCAATCAAAGTGCTGGGAAAAAGCATTTTTTTACACGAACACTACTTATTTCCAGCATTGTGATTGGATGGTTAAAACGAGACGTTGCCTGTGAACATTAGCACGTTTCCGGTGTACTTTGTTACGCGTTGAATAGTTTTATAACTTTTTGATCACACGTCAATTGCATTGACTAACGAGAAATTTTTCGACGCGTAAATTATGACCTAGACCATATAAGATTAGAAAAAATCCTGTGTGATAGATATTCTCACCTAGAATAATGAAGTTGAAAAATGTTTTTCTTTAAAATTAAATACCTATTTTAAAGACTCACGGTCAACACTGTCGACTCATGGCGCACTTGACCCATCATAATTATTTCTCTCATATCTGAGTTCGAGAATTTACACTCGCTATGGTCTGTATTAGAGTTGCTCTGCGAGCTACTGGCGGATGGTCGAGGGATATTGGGTTCTATCCAGTTTTCCTCCCACTATAAAGCTGGTCAATGATTTGTAATTGGAACTTCTGGTCCTGTTCTGTGACATCGGAAATAAACAATAATCTATCTATTTTTTTAAATTCACGTTTCTTAACGTTTTTGCTTTTTTCTAACGTGAGAGTAGGCTTGACGCTTTGAGGTTCTCAGCCAGAGGTTCTCCGGTAACAAACACTGAAGTGGCAGGTTGATTTTCGTGTTATTTGGCAAATTTAAAACAAACCATTTAGATGACCTTTCGACAAGGAACGAAGGGCCTTACAATAAGTAGCTTATCATCATGATAAAGCGTTTTTTGATTATTAACTTAATTTTATTGATCTGATCAACAAAAGGGCGACAAATGACAGTTTAGTTGGATGAAATCAGCATGCCTTTCTTTCCGTACTGGACTGTATTTGTGTTTTGCATTTTGATCTTAAATATTTAATTAACATTAATAACACTTCTAGGAGTTCCGGAAGACCCCGTAACAATGGTGTATCCCTCTGGAATTCCACTCGTTACTGTGTTTTAATAGAGACACAACGATATCTATAACAATGTGTCTGTGGACGTGTTTGGAAACACTCCAGTAAATGTTATAAGATATGGATATTGTGACCTGGTCTTTCTGACGGTAGAGTTCATTTTTGTATTATTTTAACAAGAGTGTATTGAGTTATATTTTTAATTTGTTTTGTCTTTTCATGGCAAATTGTGTGATAGGTACAGGAGTTTTAGTTATTTGGATGAACATAACAAATTGGATACATTTCGAGGTTAAAGTCTGGCCTGGCGTTTTTTCATTAGTACTAATGTGAATTTCTTATTTACTGATATAAACAAAGAGAGGTCAGTGACAAAACGACAACCGTAACATCTTTCTGATCAACAATTCCTTCTGTAAAGCCATATAATGTTTCTTTAAAACCCCTTGTTCATGTTGTTCAAATGTCGTTCTCGTAATAAGATGTCAAAAATAGTCTCATGTTGATTTAATCAGTCAGATTGATTGCACTTATAATTAAGTCAAGTTAAAAGCTCATGTAAGTCATCTGTTTTACGGGGAAATATTGAACTTCTGTTTTCGCTTAGACACCTTTTGGCTTTGTTAAAACTCTTGTCACGAGGCCAAATGTAATGGGTTATTTGATACTAAAAGGCAGAACATCAGGTGACAATGGTATTGAAATAGGGAAACACATGGCAGCACTTCTATGTTAAATTTTATCACGCTACTGTGAGCTATGACCAACTATTAAATTAAGCTGGCCCAAGGACAAGCTAATGCTTCAACATTTTTGAATAATTTCATGTAATATAACCGGATTTCATAGTACACTGACAATCATGTGGTGTTGTTTGTCAAGCGACATATACGAATAAATTGTCTACATATCCTTGAAACTAACGCATTCATACAAAGCATATAAATCCCCAGAATTTAATCAAATAAATTACCCATCGAAATCAATCAATCAATCGTTTATTAATCTAAACTAACATAGTTTTGTGTGACCTGTGAACTAGGAATCGCACTTGCTTTTGATGAAATTATTTTGCTTACTTTTCTTTCCCTACTTGTAAGCATTCAGATTTTTTGTTGTTGTCAATGTAAAGAAACACCTTTACCTGTAGGAAATATTAGAGATGAGCCACGATATTCC
Source organism: Katharina tunicata (assembly GCA_032466195.1). Lineage (NCBI taxonomy): Eukaryota > Metazoa > Mollusca > Polyplacophora > Chitonida > Mopaliidae > Katharina > Katharina tunicata. The sequence continues at coordinate 11,193 of JAVFBZ010183013.1, forward strand.
AGATGCACGGTGTACGAGTCTAAAAAAACATTTGAAAACCCTCTGAAATAAACAGAATAGACATGAATTACTTAAATCCAACGTCTATTACATTCATTAAGTCTTAGATACAGTAATTCTCAATATTTGTTGGACCCTTATTTTAATTCCGATAAGCTATTTGTTTGTAAAAAACAGTATACTTGTCATTTAAAACAAATAACTTATGAAAGTGCTAGATGATGAGTGAACATCAGATTCTGTACAAATCCTGCCACTCACTGGAAACTTGCTGTTGGGTGTGCTTTAAGAAAAACTAAAATAGCGATGGCCCTCTTGCTGAGAATAATAACACTCCGTTCTTGACCATATGTGCAAGACTTTGTAATACAGTAAAATTATTTATTGAATTGCTGTTTATCGTTCTAGTTATTGGTTTAGAATTCACCATGAAGCTGTGATTTTGTTGTAAACATATTCAGTAAAAGGTATAGAAATTCCCTCATGGCAATGCATCGTTAATCCACGAGTTCCATGTAAGACACTTCAAGATTCAACATGACACCTATAACATCATTGTATTGCGCATCAAGAAGGCATACTTTTGAAATGGATTTGTTATTGCGGGATTGCCCACAGCACAATGCTAAATGACAAAAATCACCTAATGAGACTTCACACCTAATTTGAGACGACTTTTTTTGAAGTAAGTGAAAGTCACAACATCATTGTTTAGATGTAAAAAATAATGATGGAAATAAAATATGATCATGTGCTTCGTGTCCGTTAAAAGAAGACTCGTTATGGTTTACAGGCCTATAAAGTAGTTCGTGTACATAATTATTTCAGATAAAATGTCTAATTTTCTTGTTTCATTAAAAACAATTGCTTAACATAGATTTTGTATGTTTTGTTAGTGGTTCCAGTCTGTTCTGGCGTCAATTCTGTCCGTACCATTCATTTTGAACGGACACAATAAACACAAATTGTATTTAAAAATGTTCCTTTTAACAACAATTTTACTACATTGCAATTTCATGTTGATGATACTGTTAAATGAATATACTTGATTCCAGTTTCGCTTTCTGTTTTATACCAGTACTAATAAATAGTCTTTAACGTCCAATGATTGTTTATCACGTCACATGTTGGTCAATACGAATTATCGTATATATTTCACACACTTATTGTTTACGAATGACGGAAACTGGATGTTGTGTTGACGTGTAACATAACTTCGAGTTATCCTAAACAAATGTTGACCTTTTAATAGTTAATCTATTATTGTACAATTCCAAACCCAAAAGCAATGGGTTGCTTGGTCCAACAAAATAATAGAACCACAAATGATAACTGTAAATTAGAAACTACATCGGGACACCGATCTTCAATAGTGTTTTGTTTTTGTTAATCCGAGCCGAGTTTAAAACAATAAAAAGCTATTAGGCGGAACTGTTAAGTCTTTAAGTTTTCTTTATTAAAGGACGATTTTGTAGTCTCGTGCTACTTTTCCTACGGTGGCGCAATTATTATGTTTAGTTGTTTTCAATCTAAAGGACGATTATGATTACTCGAAAGTTCTAGCAAAAAAGATTTATTTATTTGCCTCTATTTTTGCCAAGGGATTCAGCTGTATGAATAAACAAAAATGGGCATAGGCTGCTGGCCATGTATGGCAATATAAGCCATGTAAACGGTATAAATCATGTTGAAGAAAGTTGTAATAAAAACAATACAACCTAATAATTACACTATAAGTTAGATGAATGATTCCTCAACAGTTAATTGTAAACAAAAGACTTTGACAATTGAACCTTAGATTAATACAGGGCCTAAGTTTAAGCTGGTGTTGTATGTCGGCCTTGACATTGGATTTGAATTGGCATAAACCGGAAACAAAAGACCCCAAAGGCAAATCTTTGATTGGTAATATGACCGGTTATGGAATGTATTGCGTTGTACGACACTTTTGTCTGGGAACGCCAGGTATGCCTTGTATGGCTGTCAGAAGCCGACAATCTCCATGTTCTCACATTAGCTGGCTTTCGTGTTTTATGTAAATCAAATTAAGTATTTTATGTTCTTTGTGATTTGTCTTATTGGCTATCTATGAAGCATATGGTTTCATTTTCGAACAGTTATTCCCATTAACGAAATTTCTGGAAACGTCAGACGAAGAGTAAACGGCAGAATCATGTCTCTCTCTGGAAACCTACTGGCGAGGGTGGTTCAAGAAACACAGAAACAACAATAGTCTTCTTGATGACTGCCATAACACTCCGTTATTGGACTTTATGTGGTCATGTAAAACATTTGCAGTACAGTAACACCGTATTATTTAAGTCTGTTTTCAGGAAGCAAATGTGATAAGGAATTCAACTTTTGATTATTTTTGGTTAATTTATTGATAGGATTCTTAATTTCCGAACAAAAATAATAAAACTAAGAGCATTCTTATGGCGCCAACATCTTAATTGTAATGATTTGGTGAGTATAGAAGGTTTATGGCTTCTTTAGGATTTGTCCGTTAGGGATTGTCTTATACAAGAACACAAGAGTCAAAGAATAAAATATATTTACTAGAACTCCACACGTATTTTGGAAATAATTTTAAACATCAAGTGATGGTACTTTGACCAAGAGAGCCCCAATACATTTACGTGAAATAGATCCACATTGTATAGATATTAGTACAAAAAACAGAAATAATTATTCCATTTAAAATTTGTATTAATGTCAAAAATAGAATAACGTAAATAAAGTATGTGATTTAATGGCAGCCTTGTCAGTTTTTCGGTCAATCTTGTTTTATGGAATGTCTCTTTTCTTCAGCTTTGTTCATTTCGTTATTATAAGTCCTTCACGTCGGTTTGATAACACAACAATTGTGTGTACTGTAACAGGCTCCAATCGTTGTAATCATGTTAGTTCAGCAGATATATCTCTTAAAGTATGGATTGATAGTGATTCCGATGTGGTTGTCTGGTTGCGCTTGACACAGTGTAAGTATAAGTGCCTGCCCAATGACTCTTTCAACGCCAAACCTTCTGTTTATGATTTCGACACAAATTTGTTACTAAAATCTTATCGACATGGATTACTTAACTCAGCGAAAATGACGGAGCATCAAACGTTAACAGCCTGATATTAGAAAAATCACGTGGGGATACTACTCAGCAAACGTTAAGAGATGTCTGTCTTCTGGAGTTTACCAACATTAAAGTATTAAGGTAAGTTGGCTGCTGTCATCACGTGAGTACATGTAACTATCTATGAAATTGAAAATGTCATTAACCGGATGTCAGTGCATGTAACTATCTATGAAATTGAAACTGTCATTAGCCGGATGTCAGTTTGCAGCGGCATTCTTACAAGTGATTGGAAATTTGTCGTGTTATTTGTCGGTCACGTGATCACGAAATAACAAGGTACAGGTTAAACGGACACAATAGTACCAAACACGTAACAATTCACCTGAAAAGTCTTACCCATAAAGCAATTAACATACTGATTGGTTTATGAAATCATTAGTGATCTAGTAATATTTCTATTTGAGATGTGACTAGTACCATCCATTAATTGCTTAAATTAAAGATAGTGCTTTTCTAACCCTGCAAGGCAATACTCATCACTTTTTGCTTTTTTATTATTATCTGGAAGCCAATTACTTTGATCTATAATTTTAGGCCTAAAGCTTTCAGCGAAATATTGGTTTTTCTATGACAAGTAATCATTTCTTTAAAATATTGTGTAATTACACTAAAAAAAATACTAGAATGTCAGATGATCAGTAAATACTGCAGTAAAGCTTACGTAAAATGGCATATAAATGTCGAAATAAGACATAGTTCTCCAATGTGGTAAGAACACTAAAAGCATTTGAAACTCGAGAATGCCGCCTACATCATTTTTATAATAGTGATATTGAGCAGAATGGCTGGTGGTTTTTATACGATTTGCCCATGGGAGATTGTTTTAGCGGACAGCACGATGCTAAACGTTAAAACATATTTAATGTTTTTCCTC
>JAVFBZ010183024.1:0-16387 GCA_032466195.1 Katharina tunicata
TTTGGTTTTAAGGTCCGTGATCCGTGTTTTCTTAGTCTGTGTATTTTCTTTGTTTGTTATCCGTGTTTTGTAGGTTTGTGGTCCGTGTTTTCTCTGTCTGAGGTCTGTGCTGGCCTAGGTATGGTCTGTTTTAGTTTTTGGTTTTAAGATCTGTGATCTGTATTTTCTGTGTTTGTAGTCCGTGTTTTGTAGGTCTGTGGTCTCACTTGAATTGATTTCGAAGTACCATAGACACAAAGCCGAATATACCTGTTTAGTCGATAATTGGCTCATGTGGTTATTAACAAACATAGCTGCTATGACGTTAGACTGATATGCTTATAAAATGAAGCACATAACATGGGCTTTCAAATTATTGTAGCTGCCAATGTGTGCGTGTTGTTGTACTGCTATGTCAATAGCTCCCAGTGACGAGGTTGATTGTTTTGCCTGTGGTAACGTACATATATTTTTGTATAAATGTAGAGAAAGAAAATTAAGGCTTTCCTCCACCGGGATTTGAACTCGGTCATTGGCTAGCAGGACCTGCGCTCTAACCGACTGAGCTATAAACACATATATTGTCTTTGTCTACATGTAAATAATGTGCTATGTATATGGAGATACTATTGTGCATCAAATATCTGCATCAACAAATTGTTTTTCGTATAAGCTCCTGTTTACTATAATGTTAAAGTTCAAAATAGTCCGTTATCTGTTATGCTGATTATGGGACTAATAAAAAAAGGGCAATGTCTCTTTAAAATTTCACGTGGAAAATAGTGAAATCTGGACAAAAAAGGCTGGGGTTGAACTTTAGTGTAACTCGATAATGGTTGTTTCTTTATTTCTGAAAAATGCTAACCATCCATTTGACGTGACGTTCAATTCTTTGTGTAGCATCATTTAACTGCCGTTCCACTAACTATAAACCTTTGAACAGTTGGTCCCGGGTCTGCAGCATTTCCAGGCCATTTTCATTCGATCACAAATGCAGCTCAGAACAATAGGCCTATCAACTCTACTTTGGAAAAGTGTATACCAAAATAACTCCAAAACTGCTCACTATGTAATTTTTAAAGAAACGATGTATTTACAGAGAAAATGTAAAGTTGTAAACATAAACCAAATTCGCATGAAAAGAAAACCGAAGTCGTGTTTTGTCTTTACGGGTTTGTTTATTTGGCGGAATGTTAGTCCGTGTAGAACTCGATAAAATATAGTAACAAACTACAAACGACTACTCAATGAACTGGGAGAGAAATCGTGAACATTTATAGATTCTCCCAACAAGATTTGTGTAAAATATACAGAAACATGTCCAATTACCAACAGAAATACCTGATATTTTAGATACAACTGCCAATGGTTCATAAGTATTGCGTATTGCCCGGCATATAAATGTGTATAATTGTACACACGATAACTTCACCACTTAACTCTTGTTCATAACTTACTGGTGGTACGTAACACTGCCCTGACTGTCTAGGCAGTGGTATATTTTGAGAGAAGATTCAGATAAAATGACCGCCTTTGACAACGATTGTATCTTTATTGGTAAACAGTAGACACATGCTAACATATCTATCCTGCACTCGTCCTTCATGATAGGACCAATGTAGGTAATGTTATGCCCATAGCACATGTTTTATAAGGAAATACCAGACAATAGATTCTCTGTCTGCTTAAATCTTGAAGTGCAAACATTTATCTGAATGATATCAACCTCGAAAACAGTTCTATATTATAAGCCAAAACAATTTAAAATGGAGCTCAACATCTGGTTGTACCACGATATGATGACAGTGTGCTTAAAAGATAACATATCTATACATTTCGGTGTAGGCAAGCTAAATTTTCTTTCTCTACATTTATACAAAAATATATGTTTTTGTATAAATGTAGAGAAAAAAAATTGTGCTTGTCTCAACCGGGATTCGAACTCAGGTCTCTCTATATATAATTATATATGGCAATATATTTATCTATAACATGAAATGATTTATCGGTTTTAATTAGTCGATTTCCCTGTGCCAGTGTGATTACTCTTGACAATAATATGTATGACGAAAATGGTTAAATATGACGATTAACACAAACATTTATTTATTACCATTAACTTTCGTGTGATTGTTTTCATAATCTAATTGAATCATTTAAATTCTTATTCCAATCGTTTTGATAAACTCAATCTGTCCGTAATGTTTGCAGCCTGAGAAAGGCGATCCAACAGTATATGTCCATAAAGTACTCGATCAAACATGGTTAAAGGAACATGTACACTCAATATAATACCCGTGATGTACTCGGACCCATTTCACAAATTTCCACGCATTAAGCAATCCCTTATATATTTTCGTATCCTTTGCCAACTTTACCGCGTTTGACCACGAACAACACCCCATCCTAGGAAAAAAGAAAAAACAAACATTACAAATATAGTTTCCTCTAAGAAAGCTGTCGTGTGGATACATTACAACAGAGATATATATATATCTTGTTTGAGTGGCATTTAGAAGCTGGTTTAATTACAAAAACATGACGACTACTGAGATGGATTTCAAAATAGCTCGTTATCTGTTAAGCTGATTATGGGACTAATACAAAAACGGCAATCTCTCTTTAAAATTTCACGTGGAAAATAGTGAAATGTGGTCAAAAAACGCTGGTCTTGAACTTGAGAACTTTAGTTTATCCAGAAGTTGAAAAACCATCTCAGTAGTCGTCATGTTTTTGTAGACATATATATATTCAGTAGCCGTGAAACGTTCGTTGGACAGAATACAAATTAAAAGACAAAACAAATAATTATAGCTAAATTTGTAGTTAAAGCCAAAGTACAGTTTACATCCGCATGGCTTTATCGGGTCCGAATTCTCACATTATATAGCCATTCACCTCCACTGGACTGCTGAACCTCTTGCAACATAAGTATAGGTTCGCGCACGCATGTTAACGTTTGGTACATAAAAGAAGTATTTGGTGGCTGTGCAGATATCGGCATGCCTTTTGCTAGTTTTCTATCCGGTTTTCCAACAATTGCGGCAATGTAATCATCATATAAGTCAAAATCCATTGTGTACGACCAATCAGATAATAAATAAATGTTCTGAGCTTTTCTGTTTACGCTCTCTGGCTAAGGGCAATATGCTTCCAGATTATATTCATGTTGCCATGCTTAATCCTGGAGGGGTATTATCTTTCCAACAGCGATATCATTCGGACTTAAGATTTTTTGGATTCGCTGTATACTGTTGGAATTCACTGCCTTCATATAAGTGAAATACCCGTGGGTGCAGCGTTAAACACCTACTAATTAATTATCAATCAATCATATTTTTATAAATCGTTATCATTACGACGGGAACAATAGCTAGTTCCCCTAAAGTACTTGACAACACTTTAAACACGGCAGAAATGTGTTACATAAAACTCCGTACCTTATTATATAATATGCTCTAAAGTAATTAGTTGGAAGACGACAGGTGTCGTGGACAAGTAATTACATGTACCTTGATTAGAGCCGGTCCTGCTGACCATATTGTATACTGAGGTATAATTTCTTTCCCGGTAGCCTTTCTAACAAACTTCTGTATAAGGACTCCAGCCACGAAGTATACTATCAATACAGAAAACACTCTGCAAAACAAAATATTGAAAAGTGAGAATATCATAGACAGGTGTTGTCAGGTTAAGCAGAACATTGTCACCGTCAGAATGCAGGCGTCAGGGGAATGTTTCATAAAACCGTGCGCAAAGTTTTCATCGTAAATGACGTAATCTTATGGAAGTTTAACCTTGGAGGACGTAATCTATGATTGAAAGTTTGCGTACGAAGTTTATGACATGCCTTACTGAATTTAATATTCATACTAATAATACTTTAATTCTGAACATATCCTTCATACCGTCGGTAGTAAATAATAGTGATATTTTATTTAAAAAAATACGTCGATATTTCAATAAAATATATAAATATTTCGGCTTCATAATGTCACCATGAGTTAATCACAATATGCTATGTACAATATGCTATGTACAATATGCTATGTACAATATGCGAAACCCATCAACAGTTTGTGTTTAACTGATAACGGCATAATAAAATAAAATTATTTTACATGTATATGTACCAGAACATTTTTCGGTATTTCTCTTTTATAATTGATTATACTTGAACCAGGAGCCACTTTCACAATATGTCGTACGACAATAAAACATCGTATGATATTTTAATGCCTAAAGTTTAACCTGAGGTAATTTTATCGTACATTATTTTTTTATCGCACAAAATTTTGTGAAAGTGGCCCCTGATCCGTGGAACTACTGTCACATTGAATGATTTCCATAGATATGACACACAGTATCTTAAAATATGTTACATTATACATGGAATGCTGTCCACTGAGAAGCCGCCTGTAGTGAAATAACTCTTACACTATACATAGAATGGTAACCCACAAGAGACCGCCTAAAGTGAGATAACACTAACACTATACATAGAATGCTAAGCTATGAGAGGTCGCCTATAGTGAAATATCACTTTTACACTATACATAGAATGCTAAGCCACGACAGGCCGCCTGTAGTGAAATAACACTTACACTATACATCGAATGGTAAGCCATGAGAGGTCGCCTATGTTTGAATAACACTTACACTATACAAAGAATGTTAAGCCATGAGAGGCCGCCTATATTTGAATAACACTTACACTATACAAAGAATGCTAAGCCATGAGAGGTCGCCTATATTTGAATAACACTTACACTATACAAAGAATGTTAAGCCATGAGAGGTCGCCTATATTTGAATAACACTTACACTATACAAAGAATGCTAAGCCATGAGAGGTCGCCTATATTTGAATAACACTTACACTATACAAAGAATGTTAAGCCATGAGAGGTCGCCTATAGTTGAATAACACTTACACTATACACAGAATGCTAAGCCATGAGAGGTCGCCTGTAGTTAAATAACACTTACATTATACATAGAATGCTGCCCACCGAGAGGCCGCTTGGCTCACCACCCGGGTTTGGCGTCGTGATCGGTGGACTGGATGTTGGACAAGCGTATTTTCCCGTGTACGTAAGGTGCTTTTGAAATAAAATAAAATACAAACATAATTGGCTAGTGTTTAGCGTCGTACACCACATAATTTCAACAATAAAATTGGCTACCAAGCAAACATTGAAACAGCGGGCAGATATTAAGGCAATGTCTACTTATTTGCGTGCGAAAGTGTTTGACTGATGCTTGACTTTGGCGTGAAATAGATAGACATGAGAACTATATACACCTTGTCCCATTCTTAATCTCAAACGAACACAGGTCAATATTTTTTAAAATGTATTTTACTTATTTTGACACATTGATAGCTTATCGATGATGTCACCATACATTCCGACAAATAAACTAGACTCGTAATGATTTGAATGTTTTCATCGTGACTTTGACATCTATCTGGCAATGATGGACGTTTTATTTCATACAGAATACACGTTACTCTCTTTAAAATAACATTTCTATCCCATCCCTCTGTCCGTTGTATTAACTTCAAATCAGTGAAATTTAACACTTCTCCCCTGAGCATTATTAAACTTATTTACAGCTCAATTTTAAAAACTTACCTCGTGGACATAGATAGCTTCAATCAGTCGGAATAATATCTCGTTTTTCGCGTTAAATTTGGATGTTAACGTTTTCGTAACGGCAAAAAATAATAATTAAATTTGGGTTTGATTCGTGAACATTAAATACATGTTTTTATTGTCATGTTTTATCTAGCACATTAGTTCAGCAAAATATTTGCCAATGTAGTGATAATAGTAATTCGATGCAAATCTGCAATAAATGTGTATTTTCGTCATTGATGATATCCAACCATCACGTGCACGATGCTTGACAAATGGTAAAATTCCGACCGTTTCGGATTAAGCGTCGATCAAAATCAACGACCGAGATAATGTCACGGGACGACGGACCCCTGTAATATTACAAACAGTCGGTAATTTATTCTGAATGCGATATCGGCCAGGTGTGACATGTTTGCTGGGTAATCACAGCCATATGAGATTTGTAAATGGCTCGTAATTTTCTCAAGATTGAGAAGAATACAAACACAAATGTAACGAAAAGCCATTCTTGCTGTTTGTCGTGTAATGATGTGTTTTTTAATAGTTTATATTTGACTGACCAATGAGAGAGCGAACGACAATTTGAGTCAATTCTGATTGGTCACTTGGGACTTAAAGTCCCAAGTGACCAATCAGAATTGACCATTGGGTCTAGCTTAATTTCGGGCGGGGAATTGAAACCAGTTTTAAAGTAGTTACTAGATGGAGAAAAGTCAGAGATAGTGAGAGTTCTAGTCGGAGAGTTGTACATAGAGTAATAAGAGAAGCAAGTCGTTAAAAAGAGAAAGGACAGAATCTAGGAACCAGGAATAGAATGAAATTGCAAAACTAGGGTTAAATTAGGTATACTATATTGTAAGTTATATATAAGCTCCAACAATCGTTAGAACTCTCGGGGGTCTGTAAGTATTGATTTATTATTATATGTTTCATTGTTTTATGATATTTATTCCCTTTACTTTTATTAAACCTTCATTTAATTCACCGAGAATACCTTGTGTTATTTGATTAGATTTAAATAGATCCACGCCACACTGCAAACTCTGGGTAAAATTAATGCACTGGCGACTATGTCGACTTAATATTACTACCAACTCATTTAACATTGAACTGATTATAAAGTTGTCACAGGGCCGAATTAAAAATACAGATAAAATCGTGAATAGGTACCACCCGATCAGCTATAAAATTACTCACTGTAAACAGCACACAGCTCTTTCTAGGTAAACATAAACATGACCAGTCAATACCTTATAGCCAAATGATTTGATTCTCTATTTTAGAATGAACATCAAGAAGAAAAACCTTGTTATGGAAGCCGGTTAAGCCACGCAATGTATCCTGGTATTTCCTATTTACTCACATAGTTAGCCGTGCCGACCTCTCCTAGTGCTGACACAGTGCCCGGATCCTGCGTCTGATCACATACTAAAGCTATATGAGAGGTTCTGAAAATAATAAAAATAACGTATTAAAGAAAGAACAAAAAACATTTACATCATGCTGAAGAATATAAATATATAGGTCGTGCACCACAGAATCCAGTTTACCGGCAGTTACATCAACTGCCATGACATTAGGTATTTTTGTTACAATGGCATATTAATTATATCATGATTTGAACACGTGTCTCTATTGATACAGATATGGAGAGGTTTTACCAAGCCTATAATAAAACAATACACACTTAGTTTGTTCAGTTGATCTAATTCATGTTGAAGGCGGAGAGAGGCAGACGAAGAAAGGGTAGTCGCAGTAAGGCGGTCTTCTTTTCTGGTCCAAACTTAGGCTCACGGGGTATATGTGGATTTGCTTGTTTAGTTATGAATTGCCGGATAATTTTGTCGAGGATGTGACGGGGGAATTCATTTTGCAGAAATGATGCTTTAATAAATTCGATTTCGGTAGGAAATTGGTGGTAGCTGCTGCAAATTCTCCAGGCCCTGATGAGTAATATTTTAATTAAGTTCAGTTTATATTGTTGGGGCACAAAACTGGTCCATTTTGTATAAAGTCCTGTGTTGGTTTCTTTACGGAAAAAACACTTGTTGAAATGTTGTCCTCCATTTTCGTTATCAATACATCTAGAAAGCTTATTGTCTGGTTGATTTCACTTTCACTCGTAAACTTGATGGATGGGTGAACGGTGTTTAGGTAAGCTAAGAACATATCTGAATCATTTTTACTGTTGAACGTAACGAACGTATCGTCCACATATTTCTTGTAGTTAATTGGGGCTGTATTTCCTGTATAATGTTTTATGAATGATTCATATATATGGTTCATGAAGATATCAGCGAAAACAGGGGCAAGTGGTGATCCCATTGCTACACCATCAATTTGCTGATAATATGTTCCATCAAATTTGTAAGGCACTTCACGAACGACTATAATTTCTTCTTCTATAATTTCTACTTCTATATATGAAAAGGCTTCATACATCAAAGCTGGTTAGGAACTGTTTGCGTATTTTAGCATAGTTTTGTACCCAATTTACGAACTCGAAGCTGTCCTTAACCATGGATGGATGTTGGCGAAGGTTACTGAGTAAACTGGTTAAGTACTTAGCTAAGCCGTAGCTATACGAATCAGTGGACGACATTATTCGACGCAATTGAGCACCATCTTTATTAATCTTTGGTAGACCGTACTTAATATGTGTTCGTGCTTCCGAGGGTCTTATCTGATCGTATACCTCAGTCGAGATTACATTCTTACGCTTGAGGTTGTATAAGAAGTTTTGGGTTTTCTTTTCTTTCAAAGGTAAGTCATTTTTCAGTGTACTTTTAAATTTTGATTTGTCACCAAATGATGTGCATCATCTTTGTCACATAGTCTTCTCTATCTAGAATAACAATTCCTTGTCCTTTATCTGGTTTGCATATTACGATGGTTTTATCCTTGCTTAGGTTTTTCAAGATCTTCAGTTCACAGCGGGTATAGTGCATATCTTTTTGTTTCTCCCATTTGAACGAGTTTACAAATTTATCGTATATAGAAATTAGCTTTAGCTTAACTTTTAACTTTTTAATAGAACCCCTTAGATCTGGCTCTACTAGACAGAGACCCGGGTTCGAAACTCGGTGGAGGCAAGCACAATTTTATTTCTAAACATTTATTTAAAAGATATATTTATGCAAAAATATATATATTCAAAAATATATAAATATATAACCTTTACCGTGATAAAAGAATCGTTCGTTCAACCGCGAGCCTCCGTAGCTCAGTCGGTTAGAGCGTTGGCCCTGCTAGCCAAAGACCCGAGTTCGAATCCCGGTGGAGGTAAGCAAACCTTTCTTCTTTCATTTATACAAAAACTATATATATATTTTTGTAAAAATGTAGAGAAAGAAAAATTTGCTTGCCACCACCGGTATTCGAACTCGATATATATATATATATATATATTATCATAGGACCTTAACTGGTAGAAAATCTTAAATTTGGTATGTTGATTTAAGTTATAAATTGCCTAATATAAGTCAGCTGCTGTATCATCCTACTAAATTATGTGTGAACAAACCGTTTAGTCGAAGTCTGGTCGTTGTATTCCAATGTGATAAGATCTTGTTGGTCTGTTATAAAATCAGCTGTGACCTGAAGACCTATGTTGAAAAAATTTGGTGGGCTACCAGGTTGTTTTTGGCACACCTGTGAACGGATGAAACAAACATACAACCGTAATTTTGTAGTTCAAACCTAAGCAAGTTAAATGACTCAAATTAAAGTCATTATTTTACATTATCGGTTAATGAAAATGTTAACATTTATATTTTATTTCTTGTTTTATATTGTTTTTGTAAATCAATATTTTGAATATACTCACCTAGTGGCATTGAACTGCAAGCACACAGTGTTTCTGTACTGTTTTGTTAATTAAAATATGCCGGAAATAGCTCAGTAATCTGTAGGTGTTGAGATTGTAGGTTCATGTTAACCTTTACTCGCGAGAAAAATTAGGGATCAATACAAGTGTTTGGATGTTTCGTGTATCCCTTTATTATTAGTATTGGACTGTCTAATGTGTTTTTATTTGTCTGTTTCTGTCGCTGTGTGATGGGTTGGTATTCACTGTTGTGTTTATGTAATTTAACTATTTGTATTCACGTGTTTTATTTGTCATAATATTATTAAGAAGGTACCAATGCGTTTATGTTGTTCAGTACTTCAGGAGCGATAGAGGTTTCACCAAGGGTATGTACCAATCGTGTACTGTTTTATATGTTTTGAATGTATTTTTTGTGGTTTATCTTTGTACTTTTATTGACGTGTCATTCATCTGTAGTCAGTGTCATTGGTGCGATATAATAAGGTGACTACTTTGCGTCTGTTTACCCTGCTGTGTAAGTTACATTGTGGTTCAATTGTTCGAGAGTGTGCAGCCCCAACACAAACACAAGCATTCTATGTTTATTTCTCTATTGTCCTTTAGATAGCTCTGGGCTATCGCTTTCATTGATACTGCCTAGAGGCACTTGCTTACTTGTGTGTTGCTTGTAATTTCGTTTTAACAATAGCGTAAACTTGAACTCCTGTTCAGAGACAAGGTACCACCGAAGTACAGTGTCCCCGCCATGTATTATACTTATATATGTATTACTTTTGGCAATGGCGGCACGTTTTTACATTTAAGTCTCTTTCGTTTTGTTTCCATCTCATAAATGAGCATTTCCTGTACTCAAATATATTAACTATCTCAAGAAGTCTTCATTTTTCGGAGTTTCTCTTGTACTGAGAAGGTATTTCAAGCCAGCCAGTGTAATGATATACAGCGGACCTATAATGATTGGTAGTGGATCTAATGATAGACAGTGGATCTTACGATAGACAGTGGACCTTATGATAGACAGTGGACCTTATGATAGACAGTGGATCTTATCATATACAGTGGATCTTATGATAGACAGTGGATCTTATCATATACAGTGGATCTAATGGTAGATAGTGGATCTAATGATATAAAATGGATATAATGGTAAACAGTGGATCGAATTATAGATAGTGGATCTAATGATAGATCAGGGATATAATGATAGGCAGTGGATCTTTCGACAGGGGGTTTAATGATAGACAGTGGATCTAATGTGGATCTAATGATAGACATTGGATCTAATGGTGAATAAAGTATCTTATGATAGACAGTTGATGTAATGATGGATAAGGTATCTTATGATAGACAGTGGATCTAATGATGGATAGGGGATCTAATGATAGACAGTGGATCAAATCATAGTGGATCTAATGATAGATAGGGGATCTAATGATAGATAGGGGATCTAATGATAGACAGTGGATCGAATGATAGTGGATCTAATGATAAATAGGCGATCTAATGATAGATAGGGGATCTAATGATAGACAGTGGATCTAATGATAGACAGCGGGTCAAATGATAGACAGTGGATCTTATGATAGACAGTGGATCTCCTGATAGTGGATCCAACGGGCTTCGCATTCTTTGTTTCAAGATTCTAATAAAACGTGTTGCGATTGTTTAGGTAAAATATACCCTAAACCCTCCACTTATATTCTCAGGAATTTCCAATGCCTTAGTTTCGTTGGTCTCTGCGCAGGAATGAAGAACAAGTTGCCTATTTGCCAGAGGTCCTGGTAAAGGTCTAGAAAGAAAAGCATGTCAGAGTCGTAATACATAACTTTTATGAAAGGAAATCAAAGTAAATTAATCGGTATTTACAAATGTCTTTTATTTCATAAGATGATAATACAAAACTTGCTATAAACAGAACTGACGGAAAGCAGTCGTCAATAGCTAGATTTCCTTAAGCTTTTTGAAGAATTGCAGTAATAAACATATGACTTGTGGGAATAGGGGGCAAAAAATATACTAGATTTAATGGGGAAATCATATAATATAGTTATATAATATAGTCACAAGCATAGACGTTAATATATAAACGGTATTATACTGATATATCTACAGTTATAGTGATTTTCTTCACATGTTTCACGTGCATGCGAGAAGAGTTGTCACAAAATACTTAAACTCCAAGTCAAAACAGACATCGAATCGATGTATCGATCGTGGAACAAAAGCAGCAAGAGCGCCTCGAAGATGTTAAATGTATCGATTTATATAATTCTGTAAAACAAATAAATGATAAGGCGCGAATAAATAAATATTGTTTCAAATGGTGCTATGTCATGTTTGTAAAAATGTTAGTTATATATTTTTTTCAAAATTAAGAAATATTTACTGACGTAACGATGTAATCGATTAAACTAGCAATAACATTATATTGGATTGTAACAGAAAGCATAACATATAGTAAACCAAAGTGAGGAATTGACGATTTCAGACACTGCGAACAACCCTGGTTCCTGATACTCCTTATCTTAGAACCATCAGGGCACCTGGAACCTATTGTCAGCTCTTTACCCGTTACGTCTGGTATCATGATAAAAATGCCTGAGGGGGTCGTCCATCAGATATCGCTGTATCCTTTACTAACTTTTCCTCGTCTTATAACAAAAAACACACCTCCCTGCAAGCAGAAAAAGCAGTTTGAAAAAACTGTTACAATTTGTGAATGATGTGAATAATGTGAATGTATTAAACAGAAAGACAAATTATCAGCCTAATTAATATCATTCTATTCTTCTTCAGTCCCTTATTTTAAAAAATATATATCCTTTTGGTCAAAATAAAAAATATAAAAATGTTCTGTTCGCAATGAGATTCTACCTCTTTTGCATCTAAACCTGTACACCACACACAAACAGAATAAACATTTCCTTCATTACAATTAGTTTTGACAAACAAAAGCCTTTAGCACGGTGATACTAATTTCCATGTCAGTGAGAACAGTGCATTCTGCGCCAAAAAAAAATCGATAAAGAGCAGGTAACAGCAAAGAAAGTGAAGAAATAAAATAGAAGTATTAAACATAACATTAGGCCTAAATGACCAATGCAAAAAGATAATCAAGTCACGTGAAAGAGTTTAAATTTCGTCATAGGTCGATTAATCAGGTCAAGCTTCAGCAGCCTCTCTATGACACAGTTATATTCAAAATGCCTAGTCATTACATACAACGTCCGTCACCGAAGTGAATCAAAGGACCGTTTTATACAAATGACTCTGATACAGTCCATGTCCTAAATAGCTTTGTCGTTTTGCAACTAGGGATCGCGCCCATTAATCCACTGTGTCATGGCAAAACTTCTGCCACGTCATGAGAAGAATGGAGAGACGTGAGAAACGTTATGACGTTTACAAGCTCTGCCATAGCAGTGTTCTGCTGAGTGACATAGAACTGCCTATATCTTAATAACAATTAAATGGACAAACGAATGCGTCTACTAAGTTTGGAAATTGGCACATGGTTAAACGGCTTGCCAAAATGAGTATTTTCAAATATGTAACCAATAGGGAAACGACAAGGCCGCTGAATAAAGATTTTGACTGAAAGGAGCTGTTGTGTTTATCCTTTTTGACAGAAGGGGAATGAGCGGAGCTTACTGACGTCAGAACTATGGTCGAATTCACAAGCTTCCAATCGTACAAAGAGTATTCTTTAGTTTTCAAAAATGAGGATTTATTCGTAAAAAGTTACAAGCACATCACTGATGAAAACTACTTGAAATAATATTTATACTCCCAAAATCTCAAAATGTTTTCAACGATACTCCTCTGTTTTCTATACCGAGATAAGACAAAAAAAAAAACCTAACAGTTCTGCAAAAGTGGGCGTGGTTCAAAATTTCCAGTGTTCATTTTGATACCTCATCACCAATCTAGATTAAGGTTCCCTAGGGATGTGCCACGCCGTTTCCAGGGGAGACTGAACTATCCGTTATTGAATCAGATAACGGGTCAGTTGTCCATGTCTTACGTGTGTTAAAGAAGACGTAGATGTTTTAGAATTGTAATTATTAGCATTATTCAATAAACTTTATTCCATATAGGATGGGCTCCACATTTGTGGGTACAATTCCTAACACAGAATAATAATAACGCTTTTGTCAACATCCAAGGTCGTTAAGTTATTTGAGTGGCATTTAGAAGGTGGTAGATGAATTAACACAAGTCATTTTTTATGGATATCAACTTCTGGTTTATTGAGGGACAACGTTTCGTGTGATCTCTTCATGTAAGACGAAAAGAACACAAAACTTCAGTGGGGAAATTGGATGGAAAATCAGCCATAGCTGACCACATCAAGGAAAATCCTAATCACACAATAAACTGGGAAGCCACAAAAATAATTGTTAAAAACCACAAAGACTTATCAAAAAGGAAACTACAGGAAGCCATATGCATCAAAAGACTTAAAACCCACACTCAACCGAGACAAAGGACTATTTATCCCAAATGCATATGATCCCTTAATCTTAGCCTATAATTGAATTGACCACCAAGTGAGACAACCCCTTACCTATTAGCAACAATCTCTACTGCACCAGCAGGGGTATGCCCTCCCTTTATAGTAAAAATTGGAAACCCTTTCTTGAAACCTCTTTGTTAAGTTTTTAAAGTAATTTATTGTTCTCTTCCCATATATACGCCAATGTTTGTTACTGTTGATCACTTGATTTGAAAACGGTGTCGTTGTCCCTCAATAAACCAGAAGTTGATATCCATAAGAAATGACTTGTGTTAACCCAAGGTCATTATCTCACTTAAACATTTTATACAAGAAGTTCATATCGATGATACACGTTTAAATGGTTTCGAATTGGGAAAAATTCTTAAATTTCAAACTAAACCGATTATAATGGGGCTTGTCACAGTACGTGTTGTTACCGCAATAGTAACAAGACACGATTCTGACCGTTTTTAGTCTTCTTCCGGTATGTCATCCCTGAACATATAACGATAGCGAACAGTACTGAATAAAAATGTCTTATTTTAACTTTCGATATTTGCAGTTTTTAACGTCCAACTAACTGGTTTCCAAATCAGTTTGGCAGAATTGAGCTCACTTAGCGCATTGGTTATATTTGAAGCTAATTTTATTTGTCAACAAAAAAAAAAGTAAAATGGCGGTCGGATCCGAAAATCTTCAATAACTGGATTTTTGTTTTTGAAATCATTGCCGCAGCGCGAGTTTGACACTTACAGTTACAACAGGTAGATCATTTTGATATAAAGAAAAACAACCACTAAGAATTGAAGATAATGAACAATAAGCATTGAAAAAAGACGCCAAGTGCAAGTTATGTGCCGCTCAACGACCTCTATAGCCTACGATGCGGACATAACACTGGCGAAGTAATTTACACTTTGTAATCCACCCGATCAAAACTATCAAGTCTTACCTTCACCAATCCCGGCAAACCCAGCCATAAGCCAGACTGAGGGATGATCTCTTTACCCGAAGCTTTGCGAATAAACACTTGGAAGGCAATACCAGCCGCAAAGTACACTATTAGCAAAGCAAAGAATCTGTAAACGCAAAAGAACAGAGCTAGAAAGGCGAGCAATTTCGTAATCATAAAAAAGGACTGTCAGACAATACAACTATTTAAACATAAACAATTTGCACCCACCAAAGTAAACACTCAACAAAAAGAGAGAGAGAACAATCTGCAACTTTAAAAGTACATAATCAGAATAAAAGAATAAATAAATCAAGCATAAAATAACAAAAGTATAAACTCACAACTTGATAAATAAACACCTCACCAGATTAATACCAAACAAAATACTGAAAGAAATATGGACATTTCAAAATTCCGCATTATCACTGCCAGGATAATGCAGGAAATATAGTAATCTTAAACTTTAACGTTTAATGTTTTTAATGTGTAGAACCTCAGAAGTTCGTGTTTATTTATTTATTTATTTAGCCCACACATTAACAATAGTCAAGTAAAAAAAAAAACATTGAAGAATTAGCCAATAAGTCCATAACAAACAACAAACAGCAGATTATCTGAAGGGGGAAACAAGACAATCTGTAGATCAGGACAATGGTAGCATAGACCACACAATACGTAAGCAGACCTCAGAAATATTATTAGCAATCCCAAAACCTTCAACAACAAAGCTTAAAAAAGCAGAAAAATAAAACTGCAACTACTTAAAAATATGTTTTTTAAAGCAATATATGTTTTTAAATAAAGCGATGTAAAAATACTAGAAAGTATCTCTCAATTAAAATGAAAATGAAGATATACAAAAATTCATTTTTGTGTGTCCCACTGATGTGAATAATTCGAAACATTCGTTTCAATTTGTTAGTGTCAAAAGCGAGATACAAACCTGATAGGTACACATGAAAGCATGACATTCAATTTAAGAATATTGGCAGCAGTTGAAAAACAAATCGAAACATTGATTCAATACAAATAGTGTTGAGTATAAACTTTGTTAAGCAAATACTGGCATAGGTAGTTTTCAACTCACACAATACAAAGAATGCTGCCCACGGAGATACCGCCACTGTCTCCTACATCGGGCCCGGGACCTGAATTAGGACAGGCGTATTTGCCCGTGTACATCATATCCTGCAGGTCAAAATAGAAAACAACGTACAAAAACAACACGTGGTGTGTTGTACAATATTTGTACTGGTGGAGTCCAGTGATTAATCCACACCGCAGCACCCTCTCCCCCAATCCCCGAAAAATATCTTTGCTGTTAAAACGTAGATGCTTACTGTATATTCAATATTGCATAGAATATTCACATTAAATAAAAATTGAAGTCTTCAAATAGTAACTAGCTTTATACGTTATCAATCGTTTGAGTTCTTGTCTTCGTTAAGCCGAATCTGGCGCCTTTATCGTTCGAGGTATGTAGC
>JAVFBZ010183024.1:16487-34988 GCA_032466195.1 Katharina tunicata
TACACTTAATCTTTGTATTTTTGCTCAAAGAACAGTGATGGGACGTTCGAAATTCTAACTTACATAAGTAGCTTGGATAGTGGGGTCTTCACCGGCAGCTGTGAATGTTCCCGGATCCTGGCTGGCATCACATACTAACGTCAAGTAAGTAGTTCTAGGTTAAACAAAACACAACAACGGCAAGTTAAATAAAAATAAAGTGACCGCGACCCAGACTATAGACACTACGCGGGGACAATCATTTCATTCATTCGCGTTTTTTAACTTTTGAATGGAAATACAAGCTGCAAACTTAGAAGATAACCAATAGCCTTGCACATGAATGACTTTTTGACACCTTAATTGTAAGACTTTAGTAAGAACGGGGTAGTGTGGGCAGCTGCGCATGAAACTGTGTAGATAATTATACAATCTCGGCAGTCGCAATCACATCAATATATATTTGGCTATTCATTGCAGAAATCTATCTGTCTATATAGTGTCGGAACCTTTTTCACTTTAACTTGAAACTCTAATAAATGTAGGTTTGGTCCTTGGTGTTTACCTTGGTAATCAATTATATTTCAATTTGAAGGTTTGGCACTACAAATGTGTAGTGGACATCAGACAGGCAGCTACCGTTGCTCGTAACAGAGAGCGTCAATTACATAACAAGTGATAACCTTGATTGTCGATTTACAAATTGGTTATATCCAAAACTTAGCTGCAACAGGTAGTTTGATGAAACGCCTACAAATATAAGAATACAACAAAACAGTATTTATTATATATATATATATAAGACCACCAGCTTTATCCAAGTCTGTTCTTTCAGTTTGTGAAACGAACCTCAGAAAACCAACCTCAGCTTGCTCATCACTCACCTTGTGATGTCAGTCGTGGAAGTGTACTGTCTTATCACTCACCTTGTGGTGTTAGTCGTGGAAGTGTACTGTCTTATCACTCACCTAGTGGTTTCAGTCGTGGGAGTCTACTGTCTCATTACTCACCTTGTGGTGTCAGTCGTGGAAGTGTACTGTCTTATCACTCACCCTGTTGTGTCAGTGGGGGAAGTGTACTGTCTCATCACTCACCTTTTGGTGTCAGTCGTGGAAGTGTACTGTCTCATCACTCACATGTTGGTGTCAGTGGTGGAAGTGTACTGTCTCATCAATCATCTTGTGGTGTCAGCTGTGGAAGTGTTATGTCTTATCACTCACCTTGTGGTGTCAGTCGTGGAAGTGTACTGTAACGTTAGTCCGCCTGTGTCGTCTGCAACAAACTTGGCAGAATCTTGAGTTCCTATGGCGAAATAGGCATTTGTTGGACCGGGCTGAACTTGACATGACTGGTAAAACAAACGAAACATCCAAATTAAATAAATAAAATCCAGCCAAATATATCCTCGATGATCATTTGGTAGTGTTCGTATGTCAGAGTGTGTTAAGCAAACAATCTCCACACGCCAATGAAAGGCAGAATAATGTATAATTAAGCTCTATCCCTTGTCTAACATATTACAAGTGACGGAAATAGTTATTTATGATTGAATCTCTATTTAAACAGTAGACCTATTTAGTCTATATAAAAACTTCATTGTAGGTAACCCCTTGCAAGCTGACGTTAACTTCCCAATAACCATTAGCACAACGTCATTCAACGCTTTCCTCCATATAACTGCTGGTAAATATAACTCTGCTGACTAGAAAATAAATTGTTTCTTTGTGGCATATACGAAAGTAAATGAAAGGAGAAGCTGTTTGTACCTTAATAGCAACTGCCATATGAAAAGGGGCAGCAACTCAGTCATCTGGATGGAACGTTTTGTTTTATAAGAGCTTTCTTTCATAAATGAAATTTCATATCAGGGTGTTGCTGGTAAAAAAAAAAATCAATCTATTTGGTCACTTACAAAGTATGTATTTACCTATAAAAAAGTGCTATATTTACCAGCGGTTATATTGTTATTACAAAGCTTGAGACCTCTAAGGGCACGGACGGAAATTTAACAGTTGAATTCGTTAAAAGTGATCAGTTCAAACGATGAGGATTAAACCCACCTGTTATAAATTGTAATTATTTATACCTTTAAATACTGGTATGCTTAAATTAACATTTCGCCTTCATGTCTGTAGAAAAGATTTGGTTATTCATTGGATTTACATGTTAGCTCTCTCATCAGTGATTGTTATAGGAAGCAAAAGGTGGGAGATAGCTTGTGCATCATACGGGAAAAGCATAATATCAATAATTAAATAAATCAAGCTACTCACCGTTACTTGAGCCTGGTGTCTTGTGACAAATCCGTGACGATAATATATAATCTCCTCACAATCAATTTATCGAAACGTTTACATGAAAAAAGCATTAAACTTCAATTATTTAACGGGGTTATAAAATGATATAAAACTTGGCCACGGACAAAACATAAATAAGCAAAGTTGAAGAGAAATGCTAACGTAAAATAAATAGAGATTGACCAAGGAGAGAGAACGAATATTACGATGACTATCACATTAGTCTTCGTATCAAGTAAGTCATTGTGAGATTAGGCAAGTCGTTTTACACGGGCTCCAGGCGATAAATCCTTTTCTCACACTTTATACATCTACTTGAAACGTAGACAGCAGAGATGTGATGGTCAGGAAAAACAAACACCTGTTGGGTATTACTCCCGTTCACAACTTGAAATCTTTCACAAGTCTCAAATGTCATCAATCGCATATTGGAACGGAAGTTTTACTAAAATTTAAATAAATTTAATTGTTCCGAAGACATTTTTATCAATCGTAATAGCGCTACCATCATTTAATCCTTGGAGTTCATTTGTCAACTGCATCGTCAGCGTAAAGGCTCACGTGGTTTGATGAAGAAAATGGCGTGTCTTCGTTGAGTGTCAGAGGTCAGTGGCATCTAGCGGGTGCTGATTGATTGATGACAATCTACTCATTACCAAAAGCAACTTTCAACAACTTTCCAAGCAAAGAGAAATTAAGATAATCTGATGTTTCATCGGATTAGAAACGGGCAATTATTTTGGTGCCCCGTCAAATCACCCGATGCCTGCGTCATCTCGGGCTTTGACTCGGTACCAATAGGTACATCGATGATGATGACGTCACAAATTTGACGTAATATCTCTATGACGTTTGAACTGTTGGATCACCAGTGATATTATCAGAGAATGATCAACGGCTTTGAAATTGAATTTGACTGTGCAGTGTAAGATAAAACATAAGCCGCCGGCGCACAGCAACACGACTACACCGCTTGCGACGGAGTCAGATTGCGTCAGTTAGATGTTCCGTGGCAAAAACATCACGATGCTGCCGAAAAAGATCGCGTCAGGTTAACACGATTAAGTCGTGAAGGTGTGCGGGTAACGTCAGATTGAGACGAATCTTCGGATCATGACGTCCCGACAAATGACGACAAATGAAAGAAAGTGTTGAGATCACGCGGTCTTCTATTATCTTGTGGTCATATTATCTTCTGTAATATCTGAATGGGACGTTGTCTTCACGTGAGATTACAAAGTCCTAATTACCTGGGCATTACGACGGCTCAATCTGTGTGACTCCGTCACCAGCTACCGAACCTTGTACATAAAGGTGTGCTCCGGCCTTAAATGAAAATTGTAAAAAGTTCAGTCACACTGAATTATTTTTTATTAAAACATTTATTATTTATTCAAAGCTTTTCGTAAGCCAAAATCAAAAGGCTGATTAGTTAAACTTTACAGATCATAACATTCTTCAATCATACGTAAGTTAAAGGCACAATGTGTTCTACTGATTTATATACTAAGACCCAAGTACATTATGGAACATTGGCATTAGTACCAATGTTGAGTTGCGATGTCCCAAGGAAAACTTACAGCAGGCTAATCACTAAAGCTGGATTGAGATTAAACATCACCTAATTGGGACTCCACCTAGATTACAGATAAACCCACTATTTCACTTGGATTAAAGATTAAAAATTTAAGATCAACTTATCGTGATCCCACCAGGATTAGAGATAGCTCTTTAACTTATGGTAATTAATCCCACCAGGATTAGAGCTTAGAGAATGTATCGTCATAGCATCTTGATTAGAATTAGATATCTAACTTATAGTGACTCCAGCTAGATAAGTGATAGCCCTTCAGCTTGTCGTGATTCTACCTGTATTAGAAATATTCCTTCAATTTATCATAAATCCACTTGGATTACAGATGTAACTTCAACTTATGATGATTCCAACTAAATTAGAGATAGAAATTCAACCTATTCTGATTCCATCTGGATTTGAGATTGACCTTGAAGTAAGCGTGATTCCACCTGGGTTAGAGAAATAACTAACAATAATTCAAAATGGTTTAAAGGCAGGCGGCTAATTAAAAATGATTATTCCACCTGGATGAGAGACCGAATTTGTGCTTATCGTGGTTTCATCTACATCATTGAGTAACCTGGAAACTGGTTTATTTTATTTGCCTTGTTATAACAGAAAATCACACGAATATTTTCCCAATAATACGTATGGACCAAAAATATAGTTTCTCTTAGATTAAAATGTTTGATAATTCACATGTTTCGAACCGCTGTCCTTTGGCTTTGTAGTTTCAGTATTTCGTCGACAAAGAAATATCATTATAATGACTACTAGTCCCAAACAGACACAAGCCAGTAAGATAAAGAACAAAGACACGTCAGTAAGATAATCCCGTGGAAGAAAAGAACAAAGACAAGCTAGTAAGATAATCCTGTGGAAGAAAAAAAAAAGACACGTGAGTAAGATTATCATGTGGAAGAAAAGAACAAAGACAAGTCAGTAAGACAATCCCGTGGGAGCAAAAATACGATCAAATGCCGCCAACAAGACAATCCTTTAGAAGAAAACGACGGTCTTACTGGGTTGTCTTTGTCGTTTCTTCCACAGGATTGTCGGATTGGTGTGTGATTGTATTTTTGCTTATACGGCAATACATGTTATAACTCGACAAGTAACCATAGGAGTTTTATCACGATTGTGTTCATTACAGAGTACTGAACAAGATATATGTTATAATACTACTGGATACGTAATGGGATGTATATATATCATCAGAAGTCGATAGACCCGAGGTAAGAAACGAGCCATTAGCAAACATTAACGGCTTTGAAGCTCCAACTTAAACGGATTCATGACGAAGCGCCCTCTACCAAAAACGTGGTCGCTCAAGAAAATTAAAATGGATGGGTAATCAATGGTAGGTCTAATTTGTAAAAACATCAAGTAAAGATGCAACCGTTCGTCGTTTGAAATAGTTAGATTTTACCCATGATTCGTCAGTCGACTGGAGAATTGATACTGCCCACAACGAACGAAAATTAGATGCTGCGCAGTTGCGTCACATAGCAAATACAACGACTGTGAGAATCCCCATTGGCATTGATTTGTGTCGATGGCTCGTTTCACACTTTGAAAAGATTTCTGACATCATTCAGTTAGAGATATCTACAATTTAGTGGAAGATTTCTTAATAAATTTAAGAAAGTATTAATTTACAATATACGACGACTCAGCTTGAGTCCTTTATAGTTAAACCGCAGCACAGGTTTAGGGGAAATATAAAACGATACCTACCCTATAGCCAAAATGTATTGTAAGGGGCAGAGTGGAGTGGGGGTTGGTCCCGGACTGTACGTTGTACTGGTTGGGACACTTGAACTAGTCGAGTTTGTTGTCAGACTCAAGGGACAGGCATATATACCGGTGTATGTTAAATCCTAAAACATGAGAACAAATACGGTCAGATTTACATTGGATTCTAAAGCACAGCAAAAACAAAAAACAACAAACAACGAGAGAGATAAAACCTGTAGAAGTTGACGGATAGTTTACGAAAGCTTTTGATATTTATTCCATTCCAACAGTTAGTCTTAAAGGTGCTCATTTAATGTTCTTTCATACAATTTACCAACATTTTCGCAAATAAATCAACTATTGAAACTATAGATGGCTGGTACAACTATCGCCATAGACTATTGCATGACCAGACAACCATCGACCATTGACAATATCGCGACAGCAACTACTGCGAAAACACGATGGTTCGATATATTGTTAGACCCCTATTTATATAAGTCCAAATAGCGGCACCCGAGGGCCTGATACGCCTGTATATTGACGCAATGAAAAGTTTTTAAAACAAAGGAAAAATGAATTGGCAGCGTTGTGTGAAACTGGTTCTTCTCTGGGCTTGCGAGATGGGTTGATATTCTGGCAGATCAACAATACGAAAATGAGGAAAGTTCTGACGATATATTGATCTATAACTGATTCAACTAGGTAATTGTTGATGTTTAATGTCAGATTCATAAGTTTTTCAGAATAAATGGGAAATTGATGTTTCGTTCTCTCAGGGAGCTGGGGTTGAGTAGGTCAACACACGACTTTTTGTTATTTAAAATCTTATTCTCTGTAGAACTATTGGTCTTAGTAACTCATCAAAACTTGGTGTAGGCCTACAATTAGGTATCGAGCAGTAAAATAGATCGGCCTATACACCTTCACAGTAACGCCAAAGAAAACGGATCGGAAGTCATACGAAAAAGTCAAACTTAACCTAAATACAAATTCAAGTCTTCAAATAGTAACTAGCTTTATACGTTAACAAACGTTTGAATTCTTGTCTTCGTTAAGCCGAATCTGGCGCCTTTATCGTTCGAGGTATGTAGCTACACTTAATCTTTGTATTTTTGCTCAAAGAACAGTGATGGGACGTTCGAAATTCTAACTTACATAAGTAGCTTGGACACTGGGGTCTTCACCGGCAGCTGTGAATGTTCCCGGATCCTGGCTGGCATCACATACTAACGTCAAATAAGTAGTTCTAGGTAAAACAAAACACAACAACGTCAACTTATTTAAATAAAATGATACAGACTATAGACAATACATACATTTCCACTTGGACAGTGGGGTCTGATCCAGCAGCTATAAAGATCCCGGGGTCATGGGTGGTATCACAAACTAACGTCAAATAAGTCGTTCTGTTAACAAACATGTACATTTAAGTGTTGCTTTTCTTTGTTTTTTATCTTAAAAAATAGTTATACTAAACACCTGGAACAATCGTTTCTATGATTGTACAAGCGAAACAAATTGAGACCATAAAGGTATATGTTTAATCGTAGTAAAAAGGTTTTTTTATTTGGGCTGTCAAACGGCAGACCAAATAGATGATAGATATGTGACAATAACGTCTTACGACCTTTACGATGAAATGGTCCAGGTAAGTGAAGAGGTTTCAAAAATTACGTCAAAAGTCATTCTGTGAAACCTAAATGAACACGCTGACGTGAATCACCAAATTTATCTGATAAAACAGCACACACTGTTTCGGGCAAGGGTTATTTTGATAAAAACTTCCCCAGTTAACATATACATTTATGGCTAATGAGTTTTTCTATTGGTTGTTCGTGAGATTAGTAGAAACAAATCCGCACTGCGATACATACCCCGTGGCCTGCCTCAACACCTTGACATTTGTGCTGTGTGCATGTTTCAACAAATACGAATCATGTGGCTGAAGGCTTTAAAGCATATATTATTAAAATATGCCTCAAAGCCTTGACATTTGTGCTGTGTGCATTTATACTCGCTTTTTTAAGAAAACCATGGTAAAATTGAAAATTCCGGCTTCGTTATGACTTGTGTAGTACTATCAGGTATGTATTGCCTAACTTTCAGAACAATCCTAACAATATTGACAGAGAAATAGTTCATTTAGTTAGTGTTACATCAACAAGAACAACAAGAACAACAACAAAAGCGCCAACAAGAGAGTGAGTAAGATCTATATCCCGTTCACCACAGGGTAAAAATAGTTCAGTAATTGTGGTGCTCTATGCATATTATATTATGTATTATGTAAAGTACGAGATATGTACGAGTTATGTTAATTGATTGACACTCGAGGCTCCGCCTACACTGTTGTGTAAATGCTGTACGATATGGGTTTTTGAAATAGTTGTATTCCGATGTACTCCGCCTTGTTGTTCGTTCGCCTAATCTACTGCAATCTACTGCAATCTACTGCAATACAATAATAATACAACTAATGTCATTAAGAAAGATCAGAGGAGAAGTACGATATCTACGATTACCTCGTGTAAGGGCATCTTACATGTACTTTATTTTTACAAATTTGATTCACAACTTTCCCCAACCTGATTAATTTCTCCAATGCAAATAATCAACTTTCCCACGCGTAACTGTCAACATTCCCGAATCGTACCTATCAATTTTTTTTGCTAGTGTATTGTGTTTAATTTCTCTCAAGTTCAATGGACAATTTTCCCCTGTTGTGTCTGCCTTGTTTGTTTCTCTTATTCTATTTTACCCGAAAACAACCTTTGGAACTACTGACTTTTAGACTGACTACCTGTGTAATATTATCCAAACATATACATAATGTAATGAATAACTTGGTCATATTCTGTTCTTGTTCTTCGTGTAGATAGCAGAACAAATTTAAGCTTTTTATCGCTCACCTTGTGAAGTCAGTCGTGGAAGTGTACTGTAACTTTAGTCCGCCGTTGTTGTCGGTAACAAAACTGGCAGAATTTTGGGTTCCTATAGAGAAATAGGACTTTGGCGAACCGGGTTGAACTTGACATGACTGGTAATAGAACAACAAACAAGCAAAAATGAGAATAAGAAAATAATCTGCAAAACATAATGCCTTGTATTCGAAAACATCCCATAGTCTAACCGTAAAAAAAAACACAATTTGAATTCATATATAACTTTAGTCAAGGTATACAAGCATTAGTAATACAGACGAAGGCACTTACTTGGCAAATAAGCAGTTTGTTAAGCTATAGTTTTCAAATGTATCGTGATATTATTATGTACTTGAACCGACTTCACTCAACATGTGAACCCACGTTATATGTTTAATTTCGCACAGAATGCATTTGTATGTATCAAGAAGCCCAAAGGATGCCAAAAGCGGGATAATGAGTCGAGGACATACGCACCTGCTGTTTTAATCCAGAAAATCCAGTCTGACTGAGCGGGCAATATCGTCAATCATGCGGTTTGTTTCTACGACGGTTGCACTTTGATCGACGTTTTTCCTTAGATTGACATTCTTTTAAATCGGCGCACAGAAGCACACATACGGCGGGTTGGAAGCACAAAAATAATTCGATTTCTTTTTCAGCCCTATATTTCTAAGTTATGTCATCATGGCACTTACTGTGAAGCCTAGGGACCGCATCTCACTCTGTACGTTTAAACAAGGCACAATACATTGAATAGTGTTACTCAAATAGCGGTAATTTAAAATTAAATAGACGCCTTTTGAATGAGACTGTGACTAAAGCACAATAAGGCTTGTTTAGATAGGTTTGTGGCCAATTCGGCATCAAATAACATCGGTTAGGTTTTTTTACTTAAAATAGGGAAGTAAACAACTCACAAAGTCGTAGTCAAATTACTGACCATACCATGTTGTTGCTGCTAATACATGTTTGCAGGATTATTTGGTTTCCACTGAAAGCCACATCAATGAACTACAAATGTCAACTATATGGTGGACTGTTTGTGCCATGCTTTATTTTTGTATTTCTTGAATATGGAAATAACACAAATTACTCAAATTTTACTCTAACAAAACCGAAATTGTACAAATGTACAAAATAAAGTTATATACCTTTATATATTTAATATATTCAATTACTTCTGCGACATGATCACTTCAAAAACTGTGGCATGAAAAGTTTGCCATAGTACCATATACCACAAGTCCCATATGATACGTCCAATATGAAACAAATCTAATATGACACAAGTCACATATATTACACAAATCTAATATGACACAAGTCACATATATTACACAAATCTAATATGCCACAAGTCCCATATATTACACAAATCTAATATGACACAAGTCACATATGACACAAGTCACATATGGCACAAATCATTATTCTCATTATCCCGCCCTCTCCCCCGCACCCCCAAACGGGCGGTCTTAAATAGGGAGTAAGACACTCTTTAAGTTTGAGCACACTTTGCTTAGCTTCAGTGTTACGACGGAGATATCCTAATCTAAGCTTGTGTGTATCTTCTTGTCATTTTATCTCTGATTCCCAGTGTTTTTCGGCATTTAACATTTTAGCCTTGAAGCTAAAAACATGTCACATTATAATTCAGAAACGAATACACAAAGATGTAAGATACACAAAGATGTAGGATACACAAAGATGTAAGATACACAAAGATGTAAGATACACAAACATTTATCTGATCACAAGTTCGGCTAATCCACGAAAACAAATCCACGAAAATACGATCAGTATTTTTGCCTCTGAAAGGACTTCATATTGCATGTTTTTTCATAATATTTTCCAACTTATCATATACCTATGAACCTCACCCGCATGATACAGAGGCATCTGACAGTTTTCCGTATCAGATGGTTCGTATAAAATATCCTCTGAATTTGGGACTATTTTAAAGATTTGTTTACATTATCCCTACATGGCATTGAGTAGGGGAAATCGCCTTACTGGGAAATCCCAATGGCTCTATGGTAGAAAATACCCAAAGGTGAAAGGAGTGCAGAATAAACGTCACGTGATTACGTCACCAATGTTTCCCTCAATCTGATCACTCGATATGTCCTATGTCCCGCAAGATAGATCTCTGAGGGCTCGTCGGGACATTTTGAAGTAGTCTGCCACTCTACCACCAAACTCGTACATTTTACCTTAGTAATAAAAATTGTAAAAAAGGTACGAGGTTAAGGTTAAGGGTACCACGCGAGATATCCTCGTACATTGGATTGGTAATTATTTAACACAAGTCTCAAATAAGACACACAGTTTGGGATATATTTCGCAGTCAAGATTATCTTACAATCAATTTCAAGTTAAACCTTTGAACCCCAAAATCAAGCGGAATACATGTCCCGACGAGGCCTCAGAAATCTATCTTGCGGGACATACGAAATATCGCCTTGTTCAGATCGGGTTTCCCTCATACTAAAATATGCTCGAACCTTTCTTCATATCGGGAAGAAAACGAACACTACTGACATGCAGATAGCGAGAGAGGGTCAGCCGATCACTCATTGTTCCTGTAAAAAAAACAAAAAATACTGTTACTAGTAAATAACTAACCCGCCCCAAACCAGGACTTGGCTGACCTTCTCTCTTTATCCGTATTTGTTTCCCTCTGAGTAGTGATACATGTCTAGAAACCCCGCGTTCCCGCTTAAATGCCATTTCCACTTAGTCTGACTCGTTTTTTGAAGACATACATATTACGCAAGTCATACCGGGATTTGTGGGATAAATACTGGAATTACACAGCCGTTTTTATAACATAAATCTGGCCACTATCGCTGAAGTATTTTAAATGACGGTCTTCGCTCGTTGTCTTCGCTCGTTGTTTGAGGTCAGACTGGTTTCCGATATCAAACAACTCGACCTGATACATAGTCGCGTATCCATCACTGTCATTATAATCTCTATGTATTGAATCTTCGGGGGGTAATAAAGAAATTATGACGTGGTTGGATATTGGTGTACAAACATGGTACATCACAAACTTAACGGATAACATGAAATGACTCGTTCTCCCAGCGCAGACAACAATATTTATCTCTGTACAGTTATTCTTAACCGCATGATCTCAGTCGTCATGACAACTGTTGATCGGTGACCTCAAGGTAGCCTTTGTTGACCTTTTTCTTCTGTATAATAAAAAACACACCATCCTGTAAATAGATTGAAAATGTATCTAGAAAACAATATCTGGGAGTTATTTGATGGACAAGAATTCTAAGACCTTTTCCATTGACGTTATGCATTACAACCCTACAATGTGATCGAGTAACGTGATAATAATTAAATTATCAATCTTCTTTCAATTATTTTTAGACATTTGTGCCATTCCCTTTTCGATTATGTTTTTGTCTTTGTTGCAAAGAAGCTCATGTTCATGAATTATACATGGATTATTGTGTTTCTTTGTTAGTTTGTTTGGGGTTTTACGCCGTACTTCAGGTTATTTCACTCATATGTGGGCGTGCCAGCCCATCGGTGATGTAAACTATTCTCAACATCACTGGCGACAGACAAGGGCGCCACTAGCCAGGAACAGGACTCGAGAGACAAACTAGCTTACCGATGCCTGTTAGTTCAGAGATTATCAGGGCACGACAAGCACCTGCTAACCCAACCACCCGCCTGATTGTTGTGACAGAGAACAGCAGTTTCAGACGAAATCCCACACTGTACTGATGTGGTTGAAATGTAACTAAGCCACCAAGAGGTCCATTCCACATGCATTTAACTGAGCCACAAGAATATGAATGTGAAATATATTTTCTGCCCTTTTTGCAATGAAAAGTATTCGATGACACGGATACTGCATGCAATGTCCTTTAATGTCTAAAGTTATGTTGTTAGTGACCTTAACCTTGACATATAACACCCACACTCCACCCTACCCAACCCCCACCACTGCATCCCAAAACGTAAATCAACAAGAAGACAGCCATCTATATATATCCACGCCCACATTAATGTCTTGCCAATTAATATATATTACACCTGTAAATTTTGACGGTTATTTTCAATATAATGGAACATGTGGAATATGGATTTATCATTGACTTTGTTCAGTTTATTGTATCTTCATCAATTCCCAAATATCAAAACTTGTTCTCGTTTGTGTTTATGCCACATTGCATGAATAAATAGCAACGTTTTGCTGTTATGCCCAGGAAACAAAAGCTAACCTCAAATGTGTTTAAATCCAACCTCTTTCCATGAAAACGGATTTTAATTTTTTTTAAAATATCGAACAGCACCAGTTCAACATTTTCCTGATATGTATAGCATAGTGTTTTTGCTCCATGAAGTATTTCTAAATCCGACTTGTTGCCGTTGAGATCGACTTTTTATCGTAAAATCAAAAGTCAATAGTTCACCACTAGCTTAACGTTTATAACATACAAATACTTCAAGTGATTTTGCAGTTATGCTACGGAAACAAAGGCTACCTTCAGCTATTTCTTCAATCAATAATTTATCTAGTACACGATCTAAAATTTATCAGATCACAACTTGCTTGGTAAGTGTACAAAATGTACGCTGCTGCGCAGCGGCTATTGATATATACATCTTATACTAAAGACTAGTATACCCGCTGCTAAAACAAGGCCGATTTTCCCGGGATGGCCAACAGAGGGCACTATTCCAGACTGTGCAATCAAATGCCTTTATTCGCCGTTTCCACCCAAACCCTTTATATTAACACTGATTTGTTCCCGGGAAATTACATCACTGCTAAATTTGGTGAAAGTGGCGGGACAAATGGAAGGCGTGGATCTGTCACTGGACGAAAAAGTAAAACAAACAAATTTAAAGTGTTTTTGGATTTGTGGAGTTGCAATCTTCTCAAGATCAAGTTTTATACCAAATATACTGTGAAGCCATTATATGTACAATCTAGCTTTTCAACGCAAAATAAAAGCAACTGTACTAGCAACTGTAAAACCCAATTTGATTGGCCCATGGCATCCAGTCTAGAAAGAGCCCTCTTGTGGCAATCTTGGGTGAATCGGCCTTGTTTAATCAGCGGCTGTACTGGACTGTAGTAAATGTCATGTATCAATAGCCGCTGCTTAGGAGCTTGAACAAAATGTTGTAAAGTTGAAATTTGCCTCAAATCAATATAATGGGTTAAACATTGACCCCGTAATACATTTCAGCCAACGGATAATCAGAAATATGATAGAATCATCAAGTCATACAATAAAATTATTTATCGTTCGATATATTTGCATGTATTTTTAAACGTGACGCTACGACACGTTGTTTTGTGAATGTACACTGTTAAATGAACTAAAAGTTTTAAGTCATCCTGCTTACAGACAGACAGACAGACAGACAGAAACATCAACGAAGTTTCGTGCTTACCTGCACTAGACCAGGCAGAGTGGACCAGAACGAATACTGTGGGATTATCTCCCTTCCTGAAACCTTTTTAAAACAGATCTGATACAGGATACCGAGACATAGATAGAGCAAGATCAGGGAAAAGAATCTGAAAAAAAGTAGGTATTTAGAGCAGAATTCACTTCCAATATAACAAAAATTGTCAGCCGTGTTAGATTTTTGGTCTGGTCTTAGTATTAAGTGTTCATACACAGAGCAGATGGATATTTTGTCTGTTTTTTTTGTCCTCCAGATCTGGGGTTAGACAACCGAGGTTTGAGCAAACGAACCTTGTGCTCGTAATAAATGGGATATCAGACATATGGGATATGTAAAACAACAGATCTATTTTTTTATAAAATGTAGAGAAATAATGTTTTGCTTGTCTCCACCGGTATCAGAACAACGACAAGAACGACTACAAAGTTTCACGCTCCCTTTCAATGTATTATTCAACAATGCCAAAATATGGACTATGTTAATCACTTAAATAAACTTTTGGAGTAGGAGTAAAGCCTCAAAAGACTTGTTTTTGTCTTTAATTTAATTATAATGTAACTTCATTGGTTAAATCAGTATTATCACTGTATTATAAACACTTTGAAGCATTTTATTATATTCTTGTATCTGTGTATAATTGATGATGGCATAATAAAGTCGAAATATATTATCTATACCAACATGACTTCCTTCTTCGGTTTTCTCTGACTATATAACACAAAACTGATCAGTGGGACAACTGGCTTCGTAACCACAACTAGCCTTTGTTACATATTGTCCAAAATATAGTCTTCTGTACTGTTGTCATGGTACTTTTAAACATAACGTTCATTTTCATGATCTCTAGCTCAAAATTTGGTAAGTAGATGGCGCTACAATAGGTCACATGATTGTTGACATTCCAGCAAACTCCCAGTTACCATGGCGCAGAGTTCAGTAGCAAAAAAAATCGAAAGGAATCTTAGATTTTACTAATATTTTCCATTTTTTTTATAATGAAAATGATGAAATACATTACAAAGCAAACAATAAAGAACATCCGCTAAGTATTGCTGGATATTGGGTATTTTACGACCTGTCCAAAGTACTGAAAACCATGCACTTGGCTGAAACTAGTCCAATATAATGGATATTATGGGTGAAACGGCTTGAATTGTTCGTTGTACTTAAGGACCGTCTCATTATATGAACATGGTTGAGGCTATACGAATGCTAACTGCAGTCATATTCCAAGTGGCACAGGTGATGTTAATCTAAATTGTATATTGGTTAGCAAAAGATTAGAATATTCCCATTTAGCAATGGTGCAACAACAGATAATTTTTAGTGGCATTCGATGTTCGTGACAGGTGGCAACAAAGACGTACGATATGGTTTCGATGGGCCACGATGCACCCTTTCCAAGACGTGGCTCTACAAGCTCATCAACTAAGTAGGTTGGTATCATTGGGTGTTGTGAAGCATACAGATCAGTAACAATATCGATAAACCAGATCTTATCTTCATAACTTAAGAATTGCAAGTCATCAATTACAAGACCGGTTTAGTAACTCCGGTCGAGATTTTTATCATGGATCTGGCATAACCTGCTACTCAAGTTTTATTATATTTTAACATGCACTTGGTGATGAAAGGAATTTGACAATAATTGTTCAGACATTCGTACATTTCATGAATACAAAGAACTTACATGATACAGAGTATAGATCCGGCTGAGATCCCGCCAACGTCAGGGTCAATGGCGCAGGCGTACATTCCTCGGTACGTCATATACTTTTAAATACAAAAATGGGACTAATTAGGCAACTTAAAGTGCTGATTCACATGTAGCGCGGTTGATGCAAAAAGCAAAAGGAACACTGGTAAACATTTTGTTCATGATAATGAACGTATCATTTGTATAAAACGAAATTGATTCACTTCGGTGATGGACCTTGTATGTAAGGAATAGTTATTTTAAATAAAGCTATATATGAACGCCATAGCGAGGCTGCCGACCCTTGACCTGATTAATCGACATTTGAAGCAATTTAAACTCTTTCAAGTGACTTACTTATCTTGTTGCATTGGTCATTTCGAACTAATGTTATGCTAAATATACCTGCTCTATGTCGATTTTGATTGATGCTAAATGTTCTTGATATCCTATAGGATACGTTTACTTATACACGAGATAAAATGATTACCTGCTGCGGTGAATATACCACAAATGGACCTAAAATGCTATTCATTACACAAAGCTGTTAAGATGTTGTCGGAGATGGGCGATTTGAAACAAGAATGCAAACGTATATTAAAGCTTTCGAGAAAATGCTAATTCAATCTTCAGTCCGGTAGCCGGAGGCCAAAAAGTAAAACACGTCCAGTAATTGTATTCCACAACTTTAACTGTAATCTTTATGTGCGATTGGTTGGGTGGGATCCTCCAGCGTGTTCCAAGCATTAAGAGGCATCAGGAATCCGATATAAGTGCACTGTGGTGTCGTCTGTGGTGCTAGCTTCGTTAGGGTGGTTTCGTTTGCCCATAGGCCAGACAGTGACTGACGGACTGACTGACTGACTGACTGCAGTAAATGAAATCACCATAAACAACGATAGGCCCACAGAAGACACCACATTACATTTACAGGACGAAAAGCAGGACACCACAACAAACCGGATTCCTGATGCTGGCACGCCGTCATATGAGTGAAATAACATAAAGTACGGCGTAAAACCCCAATCAAACGACAACAGATCTGTTCTACAAGTGTCAATTACAAGATATAGTATGCAATAATAAATGTAATGACTACGCCACTAATAAATCTAAATGGGAAAAATATATCACGTGATTTTCATTTGAAAAATGTTATTAAACGGGGTGTTTCACAGTTTGGCTTTGTACTTGTCACTAGCTTGGAGACGTAATGAGTTCTAGTCGAAAGTATAATATCACTTGGCAGCGATATGAGGTACAAAGAAACGACAGCTAGCTTTACGCCTCAGTTTAGATTTAATCCTAACTCTTCTGTTGATTAGGCGTCTTTTTCCGCTACGGTGGCTTTCTTAGTAGTACCATACAATTTCATATAAGTTGTATGCTTGTTTTAGTAGTACCGTACAATTTCATATAAGTTGTAGTTGTTTTGTTTTCTGTACAAGGTAAAATCGGGAGCATTCTTTAGTTAAGCACATGAATCAAGTGAGGATTCCAAATTTCATCTATTAAACTTAAAAGTTGTTTGTATTTGAAAATAGCGAAATTGTAAAACAAATCGATAAAATTCGGAATGAGTGCTGCAAATATTATATCCGAGAATACAAAAAAATAAAGTGAAACACACGGAAATTAAATTGAGGTTTGCGAAAACTACAATGAATTGATATGTATTTCGTGAAACTTAAAAGCGAAAACACGCTGAATTAATTTCTCCCGTGGTGAAATCTAATTTCAACTGCATGGGTTGGAAATATTATCACCGTAATGAGAATATTACCACCGCAGTGGAAATTAATTTATAGTGTTTATTTATCATTTTATTTGTCTAGAAATTCTTTATTTTAATTTTCGTCAAACTCATTTTCATTTTCATGTTTTTCATTTTCCTTTTTTGTATTTACCAATATAATCTTTGAGAAACTCATTTCAAAGCTGTTTTGTTTTTGTTGTTTTTTTTTACAATTTCTCCATTTGCTAATATAATTGTACCAAAGACCAATTAGGTTGATCGGTGAATTTACCTTGCAGAGGAACAAAGATGTATAAAATTGATGTGGAGTTCTATGAAACTAAAAAACCACGGTATTCCGTAGACTGTGAAATAAAATCCAGGATCAGGTCACACCATTTCGAAGGCAATTTTTTAACCATGTTGTTGGTGAATGAGTCTTTTGTTCACCAACTGCGTTTTTTGTTAGCCATAAAGTACACAGTACCACAAGGTACTGAAAGGGGACATATATTGTCAGTACCACAAGAGGACAGCAAACTGGTAACCAGAGCGGGTGACGGCTTGTCTGTGTAATCGGGTCTTATTATATGCATTTTGTATAAATGACAAAAGATATACGATGTGCGCACAGCAGATTAAAACACTGCTTCTGCGATTCCACGATTAGAAAAAAAACTTACATAGTTGGCCAGACGAATTGGGTCCTCACCATGAGCAGTAAAAACACCGGGAGAACTGTCCGGGTCACATTCTAATGTAACATGGCTCGTCCTGTAAGACCAATCATTCACACCAGTCAATACAGGGCCTAGAAATTCAATCTCAAATTACAAAACTTTATCTTCAGCTTGTAACCAGGGTTGTACACACGGGGCAACGAAAAGTAGTTTTATAAACGAGAATAAGAGTAAAATCCATGATTGATTGGCCAGTAGTACATTCACGATTTTATTTTTGTCTGTTGGCTAACCGTAATTTCTTCCCCACTGAGTCAGATTGAGTCACCGTAACACCCCACTTAACGGGTCAGACTGTCTCAACGCAACACCCTACCTGAGGAGTCAGATTGACTCACCATAACACCCCCACTTAACGGGTCA
>JAVFBZ010183025.1:4454-15197 GCA_032466195.1 Katharina tunicata
ACTCACGTAATGATATGGTATATGGTAACACTCACGTACTGATATGGTATAAGGTAACACTCACGTAATGATATGATATATGGTAACACTCACATAATGATATGGTATATGGTAACACTCACATAATGATATGGTATCACTCGCGTAATGATATTGTATATGGTAACACTCACGTAATGATATGATATATGGTAGCAATCACGTATATGGTATATGGTAACACTCACATATAATATAGTATATGATAACACTCACATAATGATATGGTATATGGTAACACTCACATATAATATAGTATATGATAACACTCACGTAATGATGTGGTATGTGATAACACTCACGTAATGATATGGTATGTGATAACACTCACGTAATGATATGGTATGTGGTGAATCTCTCCATCAGTCATATCATCCTCCTCACAGCGCTTAAATTTTGCATTGGCGTGAACTCCAAATTTACATTCCTTCTTGAGCAGTTGTTCCCCTTGGTAAACCTTGGGAGGAACGGAGACTTCGATCTTAAATTCTTGCCCTTTCCCACTCAACTGAACGATACCCCCAAATGGAATTTCCACCAGAGCAAGTTTTCTCTGGTTATGTTCATACATCTCCTTCACTGCATTCAGCTGAAACTCGTAAACTATTTTCCTGCAATTTAAACAACATGCTGTCTTTTTTTCTTTTTCCTCTAGTTATATGAAAGTTTTACAAGTAACTTCATTTTAATATATCGTAGGTAAATTTCCAATACAATGAAAACATGTTGCTCTATTAAGAGTGGTAACAATTCAAATTCTGAAAATAGATTAATTATTATCATAACGGCAATTTAAAATTTAAAAAATTCTCCCAACCAAACTTAGTAGAGTTCCCAACCAAAGCAGAATGAAACATTATAATGTCTTGAAAGAAACCCTTTGGTACTGTACGGTACTCACTTCTTGCTATACAGAAGTTTGATTTTGGCTGTTTTGTTTTCTGCAACATCGCTGGAGTACTGAAATATAAATAATACTGAAATTCACATAATATGTTCAAACAAACAAGCATATCAATTACTTTAGAATTGCTACTACTATCACAAATTACTTAAAAAATTTACCAAATGAATAATCTCTAAACTACTAAGAGTAATGGAACGTTGAACTAATAACATTTATTAACCAAAGTGTTACTTCTATTTAATAATAACACCTAGACTTTTTGTTCCCCAAAAAATTAAACTATGGATAAACTTGTAGGTATTGCTTAAATATCGATTGATTGCTTGATTGATTGGGGCTTCACACCATACTTTATTGGTTAAGTCTAAATGGTGTAAGTAAAACTAATACCCTATAACTTCCAATCTGCAATGATGTGAATTCAAAGTGCTTTGGTTTAAACGCTATCTTGTTCATTGACTCTCGTTGTTCTTGTAGTTTCTTGGAGAAGACAAAATTTGATGGAGTTATAGAAGAGCCAACAGAAGTTGAAGAACTACGTCCATCTGACAAAATAAATAATAACATTATTCCCATTAAGATTCAAAGTTTTGGTTGTCTTTTTTTTAATGGAAAAATTGGCTTAAATAGTTTGCTTTATAATGTATAGAAAATTCCAGGAACATTTGGCATGAATTGACAGTTCAAACTGTTGGAAAAGGTTGTCTTTGTTTTGTCGTTTACTTTTGTTGGGAGGATTTATTTATTTACTTGATAGAAGTCATACTCAAGGGTATTTCACGTATATGACAACTTTGTGTTATCGAGCAGAAACATGGTAAAAACCACTCAGCGATGTAAAAACTTCCCCGATATACCGGTACCTAAGGTTGACAAGGGGACCAGTTGTTTATGCCAGTTACAATCAAGGGGGCTCAGCAGTCTGATGCTCAACCATGGCACTGTGACTCTCTTGTCGGAAAAGGGGGTGGGAAGAGG
The DNA here is from genome assembly GCA_032466195.1 of Katharina tunicata. Taxonomy (NCBI): domain Eukaryota; kingdom Metazoa; phylum Mollusca; class Polyplacophora; order Chitonida; family Mopaliidae; genus Katharina; species Katharina tunicata. The sequence goes on from JAVFBZ010183025.1 coordinate 6,379, forward strand.
AAGGGAAAAGGATGGCAAGTTTTCTTTTTTAGACTCACCAAACTGATAAGATGTTTGTGGGTAGTTAAAATGAATCCCTGGTCTGTCTCTATCACCCTGTTTTTCAGGCCATCCTCTCTTCCCGTCATCTGGGTGATTGGTGTTATGGTGTAGCCCATACGTTCCCACATCTACAGGCAGGCCTCTATTCAAAGAGGAAGGGTTCACAAAATCATACCCTGAGTGATAGCTGGGTGCATGGGGCACAAAAAAGGGGTGAGATATAGGTGGGTATGATGGTCCATGGAACATGGATGGAAGTAACGGGTAGGGTTGAGCAGTGCTTAGCTGAACTTCCCTCGATGGTAACATGGGACCGTAATAACCCGGCCCACAGCCAGGGTTAAACACCAGATGTTGTGCACGGTCTGGATGGTGATCTTGTGCTGGTGGCAGATCCCCCAAATAAGTCGGCGGATGGGATTGCTTTGGAATGAATGGATGGTTGAGATTAACAGTTCCACGATATAAAAGCTCTTTTCCTGGATATGCATGGATAAAATGTGACTGTCTATGAGAATCAATGCTCGACGAGTTCAATGGTACAAGATCATTTGCATAAACTGTTGGTGGTGCAAGATTTCCAGCAACCGTTGGAGAAAGACTTGCTGACACAGTTGGGGGAAGACTTTCCGCCACAGTTGGAGGAAGACTTGCCGACACAGCTGGAGGATGGTTTGCCGACACAGTTGGACTTGCTGATCTAGCCATGGTTGGGGTTTTACACAGTGGCTGAATAGGATTGGTTCCAGGCTGCAGTGTTCTTTGAAATTCTGACACAGGGGCATTTTGTTCTTGTGGAGAACTTTGAGAAATTTTTGAAGGATTTTCACCATCATCCGTAATAAGTACATCTACTTCACCATCAACTTTCGGAGATAATGAATTGCATTGTTGTTGAAATAAATTCTGCACTGATAATTCCTTATTGGCATCAGGCTTAGCATTCACTGGTTTATCTGCATACCATTCATTTCTGTGTTGTAGAAAAGATGGTCTACCAAGCATGTTATTTGGACCATCATTTGAACAAGTGTCCTGCGACTCAGAATCAGTCACACATATTATTTCGTCCTCAATGTTTGTATCTGCTGAGCAATGGTCATCATCTTCACCCACATTACAACAATCACCTGGCATATCACGATTCCCGTCTGAATCTTTATCAGCTTCATCCATTTTTGTTATTTCATCTTTCTTTGCAGCATCAGCTCTTTCTTTGCAAGTTTCAGCACTGTCCAATATCTCGCGAACAGTTTTTGTATGAAAATCACTGGCCATGCATAGAAATTTTCCTTCTTTGGTTTTAATTGAAACAGCGCCATGTTTTTGAGGAAAGCACTTCATGTTCCGTTCAGAGCAGAGGCTGTGGCAAGGTCCATCAGAAAAATAAGGCTGAATAGCTGTGTAACGGGGGTAGTTCCTGGCATATTGTTCAACCTGACAAGAATAAGCAGGCATCACAAAATGTTCAGGTACAGGGAGTAATGCGACTGGAGCTTTCAATTCAGAATCTTCCATATTTCCAGATGATTCCATTTGAGTGAACATTTGAGAATCTCTATTTGCTTCCATTTGAGAATTCACTGTCGGCCTATAACGATAAAAACTCTGGCATGTCGCAGAATTATACATTTGGGCGCTTTGATGTATTTCATTCCAAGCATTCACATCCTGCGGTCTAGGAGACATTATGTTGCCATTGTTTACGAAAGAAATTTGATCTCGTGGCCCACTTATTTGGGGTCTGGTATCCATATGTTGTGGTAACTGCTGAGGAAAGGAGACATTTGTGGACATTTGTTGGAAAGGAGAGGAATCAAGTTGTCTGCACAACATGTGTGTGTATTTTCCCTGAAACTGTGTAGGAGACACTATAGGGGTTGATTGCTGTGGGTAGCATGGTTCGTTCCCATTGCCAACAACTACACCAGAGTGGCTTGGTGTGTTGATTGAGCAATTGCTTGACAAAATAGTGTTGCTATCAGACAGTCTAGTATCCAAACTATCTGTTGAAGAATTTTGGTTAAGCCGATAGGTATATGGTGAGTTGAAATACTCTTGGCCTGCTACATAATCATCAATTAAATTTCCTTGGCTTTGAGAAAAAGAAAATGATTCTTGGGTGGTGTTGGTAGAAACTGGACTTGGTGCACGGGACACATTTGGAATTGGTGTAAATTGCTGCATAACTTGAACTGAATCAGAAAATCCACTGTCAGAAAAATTGGTCTGATGGTAATTGAACATATTTTCAAAGTTACGCTGATTTTCTATATTTTTTGTTTGTTGTTTACCATTGTCAGGTTCAACAATAAACTGCTGCCAAACGTCGTTGGGATCAGGACCTGAAGACACCATAGGAGAGGAATTCCTCAGGCGGCTAGAGAAATCCTGCCCCTGATTTGGAAGACTTTGTCCTTCTGAAGAAACATTTGTGGCTGTGGAAAATTGGGAAAGCCCATTAGGACTGTTCAAAAATTCTGTTGGAGACAGACATCCTTTATTAGGTAATTCCGTTTCCAGACTTATTTCTTGGGTAGCCTCTTTAGATAACTCCAAAGAGAGGATATTATTCAAAAAGTTCAATGCTGATGTTTGAAATTGAGCAAACTGTTCTTCTGTTGGTGACAATTGTTTTTCATTTGGTTCCACATTGAACTGACTTAGATCTGGAATGCGTAAAGTTGGCGCTGAATGCTGGCTACATGAAGAAAAAGATTCTGAGCTGTTTTGTCCAAACCTCTGTGGTGTGTTTGTGTATGAAGGGACATTAGTAAATAGTGACTGGTTGAGTTCTGGAGCTAATTCCTGAGAATACCAGTTGCATCCAGAACGGTCTAAAGGCAAGAGGTCAGAATCCAGGCAGCCATCAGAAGTCCCCCTCCAACTTGTCAGGGAAGATGCCCCTGCTTGAGTTCCCTCTGTTAAAATGCTTTCGCTGAAATCTGACCGCTTAACACATGACTGACTTGCATCACTTGTTATGGAATTGCAGTACAAAGACATATTACTATCAGAGTCCCAGAACCCTGAGAAGCTGTCAACATGTGAAGACTGATACTTGGGTGATGTAACATCTAAGATTAAACTATGACTATATCCTTCAGAAGAGTCCATATGATCTTTTGCTTGTTGATTAATATTACTGGTAAAGAGTTCTTGTTTTTCGCCATTTTGTCTATTCTGTATGAAATGACTATAGGGGCAGCTATCAAGTTCTTGGTGTCTGTTGGTGTATCTTTCAGGTTCTTGTTGATAACTGAAGTGATCATATGGTTCTTTCTGGTTACTTCTACAGCTAAAAGGTCCTTTTTGATTGCTACAAGAGCTGGAAACTTCCTCCTGATCAGTTTCACAGCTAAGTGGTTCTTCTTCGTTACTTTTGCAACTGAAAGGTTCTTGGTGATTACTGCTTGAACTGGTTGGTTTTTGCTGATAAATGAAAGGGTCTTGCTGATAACTAAACGATTCTTGCTGGTCAATGCTGCAACTGGTAGGTTCTTGCTCATCACTGCTGCAACTGTTGGGTTCTTGCTGATCACTGCTGCAACTGGTAGGTTCTTGCTCATCTCTGCTGCAACTGGTAGGTTCTTGGTGGTCACTGCTGCAACTGGTAGGCTCTTGCTGATCACTGCTGCAACTGGTGGGTTCTTGCTGATCACTGCTGAAACTGTTGGGTTCTTGCTGATCACTGCTGCAACTGGTGGGTTCTTGCTGATCAATGTTGTATCTGATAGGTTCTTGCTGATCAATACTGTAACTGGTGGGTTCTTGCTGATCACGGTTGTAGCTGTTGGGTTCTTGCTGATCACTGCTGCAACTGGTAGGTTCTTGGTGGTCACTTCTGCAACTGGTAGGCTCTTGCTGATCACTGCTGCAACTGGTGGGTTCTTGCTGATCACTGATGCAACCTGTGGGTTCTTGCTGATCACTGCTGCAACTAGTGGGTTCTTGCTGATCACTGCTGCAACTGGTAGGTTCTTGGTGGCCACTTCTGCAACTGGTAGGCTCTTGCTGAGCAATGCTGCAACTGGTGGGTTCCTGCTGATCACTGATGCAACCTGTGGGTTCTTGCTGATCAATGCTGCAACTGGTGGGTTCTTGCTTGTCACTGCTGCAACTGGTGGGTTCTTGGTGGTCACTGCTGCTACTGGTAGGCTCTCGCTGATCAATGCTGTATCTGGTAGGTTCTTGCTGATCAATACTGTAACTGGTGGGTTCTTGCTGATCAATGCTGTAAGTGGTAGGTTCTTGCTGATCAATATTGTAACTGGTGGGTTCTTGCTGATCAACACTGTAACTGGTGGGTTCTTGCTGATCAATACTGTAAGTGGTAGGTTCTTGCTGATCACGGTTGTAACTGATGGATTCTTGCTGATCAATGCTGTAACTGGTGGGTTTTTGCTGATCAATGCTGTAACTGGTAGATTCTTGCTGATCAATGCTGTAACTGGTGGGTTCTTGCTGATCAATGCTGTAACTGGTGGGTTCTTGCTGATCAATGCTGTAGCTGGTGGGTTCTTGCTGATCAAGGTTGTAACTGGTGGGTTCTTGCTGATCAATGCTGTAACTGGTGGGTTCTTGCTGATCAAGGTTGTAACTGGTGGGTTCTTGCTGATCAATGCTGTAACTGGTGGGTTCTTGCTGATCAAGGTTGTAACTGGTGGGGTCTTGCTGATCAATGCTGTAACGGGCGGGTTCTTGTTGAGCATTGCTGTAACTGATGGGTTCTTGCTGATCATTGCTATAGCTAGTTAGTTTCTGTTGATTGGTAATGCAAAAGGTAGGTTCTTTTGAATCACTGCTGGAGCTGGAGGGTTCTTGTTTATCAGTCATGGACCTAGTGGGATCCAGGCTTCTGCAGCTGGGTTGGTAACTCCTGTAGCTAATAGTTTGTTGTTGATCAAGGTTCCAGTAAGTGGTTTCTTGCAGATCTTTGTGACAGCTGTCTTTATCAAATGAGGAACTTGATGGGGATAAACCGGTGCAAGCGTCATGAAAAACGCTTTCATTCTGGTTTGCAGGTTCTGCATTGGAGAGATGACAAAGATTATGTTTTAACCTGGAAGAAGAATTCTCCTCATCTCTGATAGACTCCATTGGAAAGAGTATTACTTTCTGTAAATAGAAAAGGACCAAGTTTGATTTGAACTTAAAGACTATTAAAAACGGTTTCTTTCATAGTAACAAAGTACATATGTATAAGGGCATTAAACTAAATGTTTGTTGGTAAGAATTGTTAAATAAACAAGTTTAAGATTCTCCTTATAAATTCTGCAATTTATAAATACTTAGGAAACACTCAGAAATCATGTCATACACTTGACCCAGTGGCACAATTAGAGAAAATCACCCTTGCATAAAATTTAGATACATGTATTTACACAATAGTTATAACATTCATTGCCAAGTGGGTTTTTTTTCCCCCCTGTTCATTATTTCAATATTGTGCTCAATTAATTTATTTGTTTTCCAGGTTCTTTTTGGGGTTGGGGCGTTGAGCTGAGGGGGTATTGGAAAATTAGAAAATATATGTATGATGCAATGCTAGATTGTGTTGTTATTCAAAGGCTAAATAACTCTTTGTCGCACATTAAAATAAACTATGCCAAAAAAGGCAAAAATAGCAAGCCTGTGTTGTATGGGAGAGTCTGATAACTGGATGAACAGGGTCTTTTTCCCATGGCAATCTAAACTCATTTTAGGAGGACCAATATATAGGTTGCGCCAAATCGTTCAAAGTCTTGGACTGCAATTGCATTTTCAGGAGATTTTGTCAGTTGCAGGTTATCATGAATGTTTTAGAGGAACAATTTTTCGGTTATGCTGGAAAACATTACAGCACAGGCCTGAATAATTATTAGATTATCACCTCAGAAACTTTTCACTCAGCAGCAATTGAAAGTAACTCTTCTGCATATTTAAAAAATTCGTCTTTGAGCACAACAGCTCTATATGGCAATACTTTTTTTTTAATAACTTCTTGACTAAATAAGTGAGTAAGTGCCTAAAAAAATTAATTAAAATCACGAAAATTTATATTTTAATGGACTATTTATTCTTTCATAACTAATTTATGTATCAATAAATAATAAGACAAAACTTTATGGATTCCAACATGTTCGTTTATAGAACAACGTTTCAATGTCTATTCTGACATCGTTCTCCAGCATACCGTTCTCAATATGCTTGAGATGATGTCCGAATAGATATTGAAACGTTTTATAAATGAAGAAGTTAGAATAAAGTTTTGTCTTTATCAGCACATCAGCTTCTAAATGCTCATAAACCAACTTAAGCATCCATAAAAAAAAAGTACAAATTTTTGGATACGGGGAAATTAACTGATATATATTAATAAATGTAGAGAAAGAATATTCTGCTTGCTTCCACTGGGACTCGAAATTTGGAAAGTGATATATATATATTTATTTTATTTCATGTCACTATGCCTGCAGCCAAAAAAGTCAAACCTGGATAAAGTTGTGTTCATGTTCATGTTCCTGTCAGAAATCTTAAGACATTTATATTACGTTGTTTTTGCATTAAGCATGAAAATTAATTAAAATCATAAAATTTGATATGTTAACGGATTATTTGTTCTTTAATAAGTAACTAAGTGTCCATTAAAAAAAGTACATATTGTTGGATACGGAGAAACTGAAACATACGTATATTTTATTTCATGTTACTATGCCTGCTGTGAAAATAGCCAAACCTGCCGTGACTATAGAACTTTACGTTACAGTTCCTGTCAAAAATCTTAAAACAGAAAAATTACGTTGTTGTTGCATAAATCGTGCCGAAAGAAGAAGAAAACTAAATTCGACTTGAAAACGTGGATTTAAAATGTTCAATAATTACTTTTAAGGATTCCCGCAGTGTTAAAAGAAATACACAACGGCATTGGGCATGGAGAATATTCACATAATCTTAGTCCTTGGTAACATTGTAGAAAAATTGTGCCCAAAATCTTCGCTTCATAAGTTTGACAGTTCGCTGTCTCACTGCACCATGTGGTCAGCAACTCAGTCAGACGTCGAGTAGTGATTGGATGGAAAACTTGTGCAACTAAACGGGCGAGTCTAATTTTTGACAGGAGGGGCTTAGATTGTCATGAACATTGGCGGACTGGCCAGGTTGTCAGCTTGCCCAATGGCAAGTGGGCCCCTGACATTACAAACAATTAAAAGCTAAAAATGTTAATGAAATTTTAACATATTGAAAACATAATAGAAGTTCCAATATAATCGATTAATATAATAATCGATTGCTCCTTAATTGTTATTTGCCATTATACTCCCACTCTCAAAATGAAAGACTCAGCGACATGTAAACTTTAACGAATTAAAATAGGGTGATTTGTTTTGAGTTGTGTTTCTGTAGAGGTCAATTTATACTTATACATACAAACATTATTTCTGCAAAAATGCAACTAGATTTTACGTTGAAGTACTATTTTAATAAGAACTTTTTTCGAGGAAACTTGTTGTTTAAGAATATGTTATAATCACTATTTTTCATTTAAAAGGCATACACAATAACAAATACAGCCATTTTCTTCGTGCGTTTAAATATTCCATTTAAAAAAACTTTTCTTAGAAGTTTGCGAAAGATGCAAATACAAATTAGAAGATACAAATGAAAAAAGATATAAAATACAAAAGACTTTATGATTGGGGCGCCGGGCAGCTTCGGTTATTTCTCACCAGAAGTGAGATTGATTGGCTGAATGTGTGTTTAATGGCTAGCTCTGTCGCCTCTGTAAAAAGATAACGTTCCGCCAGGTCAAAGCATGACAGCATGGATGTAAGCTCAAAACATGTGCACTTTAATAGCGAGAGGTGACGGAGTATAGCCCGATACCGATCTTGTGATGCGCCGTGGGACCAAGAGCGAACGACCACTTGTAGATTTCGGTACTACTTTCCATACGAATTTTATGCGTGGTTAGGGCTGCATTTTGAAAATGTAGTTATCCCATTTTATTAGGGTGGTTTAATTTATCAGATTTAAATCCTTCGATAATTCCTAGAACACCTGCTTTTCTAATACAAAACGTACACACAACATATTAAAGGGAAAGTTTCACTTTATTTAATTTAAATATTTCATATATTTAATTTCGTATATAAAACAAACTTTCACAAAAATGATTAAAATAAATTCCAATCAGTCTTTTTGTGCTAATCAACTTATTCTTTGAAACGACTGATCAAAATTTCAGATAGTTATGAAAGTTTTGGGTTGTTTTGAAACATCATGCTAACAATCTACTCACAATAATACGTTCGCCATACGAACGTCTTATTCTGTATGGATAAATATTCTTTATAAATTTCATATCTGTTGCTAAATGTCTTAAATTATTGAAATTTATTGGTCATATTAATTCTTAACAATGCTTCGTTTTGTTTTAACAAAGTGAAACGGATAATCTAAATTTAAATTTGAACGTCTTGTATTTACATTGGGTAGGCCTTTTTTAACTTATAATGTGTTGTTTTTTTAATTTCATTTATTCGTTATAAAAGTTATCTGATAGCATTGTAGTTTTGGATGGGCCCCCTTTTTCTCCTGGCAACCAATATTTTTAGGCCCAATCCACCACTGGCCATGTACGTTATATGCACCCGACATATATCTTTATTATTATGCATATTTCATTTTAAGTCTTTTAAATACCGGCATTCTACGGTGGCTCATAGAGGACATAGATGTTGTTTTTTTTTTGTTTTTTTACATTTTATTTTATTTATTCGTGTTTTTTTTTTTTT
>JAVFBZ010183058.1:3286-15197 GCA_032466195.1 Katharina tunicata
GAATCCAATTAGTGACACGTACAATGATTATTAACTGAAGGTCAGTGACTCAGTGGTATCTCTTACATGAATGAATATTAGAATTAATGTTATTTTATGTTTGTGGGCAGGCAAATAAATAGCACCTGATGGAAGGGAAGATTCAGTTGAACTTTTTTATTTTTTTAGTTTGTTTGGTAATTAACGCTGAGATCAGGGGTATTTCACTTACATTATGGCAGTGTACTTCAACAGTTATCACTAACACTAACACAGTCATAAAGATGTCAAATGTTTGCATGTTCTCGTGCTAATGATACAATAATTATGCTTTAAAAAATACTGCCCTTTAAAGTGATCAAGGTGATGCGCTTGTCTTTTTATAGTAGCATTTGGGGATTTCACCGTAAACTAAACATCCCGTTGAACAAATTTGATTTTAGCATCCCAAATGCTCTTATAGTGTGAAACTGGTCCAACCCACTGGAAGTACACAGATAACATACAGCCCTGAACAAAGATCTTATGTGTCTTTACGATGTATATATCAGGAGATTTTGTCTATGTATTCATTATTACAAAGGATTTTAATAGACAACAGAGTTTTTCTCATAACCTCCAATATAACAAGTGTAACTTTAGATGATTTATAATTTACAGATACAGTCTATTACAACCGGTAATTAAACAACTTTTCATTGTCAGATTTTTTATTTAAAAAAAAAAGGCTCCAGGAAGACCCCCGACGGCTGCCTACCTAAGGCCTTCTATTCCGGCAGTAGTCTACATTAAGGCCCAGGGCATGTTTGGAATTTCTACAGCTCCTATGACCAATAAGAATAACCTCTAAACTAATTCTTTTTTGTGCAAGAAAGGAACCAGTTTCAACGTGGAATATGAGGTTCCTTCCAAACTGCAATAAGAATTACCTTTGAACTAATTCTGTTTTGATTGTTTTTTTTACTAAAGATTTTAACAGACAACTGAGAATTTCTACAGCTTCTATGTCCAAACTGGAGTTTTACTTGTTTTAAATGTGCAAGAAAGGAACCAGATTCAATGTGGAATATGGGATTCCTTCCAAACCGCAATAAGAATCGCATCTGAGCTAATGCTTTTTTTTATGAAAACAAACCTGTGACTGCAGCAGAAATACTCTCCCCACATGTGACAGCCCTGACACACCCCTCTATGCTCCCCTCGAGAAGCACTGTGGGTTGGGACAGTGACACAATATCCTCACCATGTCCTAGTTGACCATCAGGGCCATGTCCCCATGTATACACATCTCCTGATACTTAACAAAGAGGGTAACTGTTATGAAATGTGAATATGACAACAAAAAGAGTAACTGTTATGAAACTTGAACTGTGGAAAACCTAGAAATTCATTGACATTGGTTCAGTATAGTCATTAAAAACACAGTTGGAACATGTAACAAATTGTTCATTTGTCTTGCAGAAAAGCAAATATTAATTAGCTTAAACAATTTTGCTATTTCAACAAATTTGGTGTTTCATACACTTAACATCTGAAACAACTAAATTAGTACAATAATATAAGTCATGTTTTGTGAGACCAATCAAAGGAAACTTTTCCTCACCTGTGACTAAGACTGAATGTGTACTACCAGCAGCCACCTGGTGGACAGGGTCAGTAACTCTTACTACCTCTGGTATCAAGATGTCGTCGGAAGCCATCCCATAACATGCTTTTCTGTAACCCCAAATGTATAACGTTCCACATTCTGAGCAAATAACAAAAGAAAGAAAACATACATGTATATATATATACTATTTCTTAATAAAAATATTGGAAACAAGGGCAATGGGATTTGTTTCATGGTTCACCGGACATGTTATTTTGTGGTGTGCTTAAGAGAATCTTTTATACAAGTATGGTGCTAGTGGGGAAAAGCATGAGAATTAACTGGGCAGAGAGACTTCATGCAAATTGATTATTTGCTGGACAGGTGGGTTTTTGTCATAATTAAGGGTATTCCACTCACATGACAGTCTGTTAGTTCAATGGGTGATAAAAACCTCCCTTGGCACACTGGCAAGACTAAATAACAACACAAGATATTAGATGTGACGGCATAATTAACAAACTGCTGCCTGATGCCCTGCTAAAAGAGCACAGAAAGCCCTCAGAAAGACACCCCTGGCAGATGGTTATATCTGTTGCATTTTATTTAGGGAGCTTTAGTTTTTTTATCTTGCGATATTATTAATAGAGAAGGTATTTTGGTGACACCCTCATGATGTACATGTACTTTGTGATGTCCATCGGTAAAAACTTCAAGACAATTTCTCAGGTATATATGTAGCCAAATATGAAGCAAAGTTCATTTCCAGTTTAATAGAGAGCCCATAGATGGTTACCCTAAATGCTCGACAAATTGGACGAAGTGTAGACATGCAATTTTGAAAATGTAAGTTTTAGTTCCAAATTCACACTTAAACATTCAATAAATTACTTAAAGATTGTGTCCGTAGAGGTCGAATTTGTTGAGGATTCAGGGTAGATGTAACCTGGAAATGAGCACATGTCAGCCAATGGATCGATCTCACAGCTAAAGAAAGATCAGATTTTCAGTTCTGGCCAAAATATTGAAGTTGGCCATTCCCATTGTAGGCCTAGATATTACTCTGGGTGTCCAAGTACAGCCCTCACTAAACAAATACTGATTGCCTGTTTTCGACAAGGTCTCTCCGGTATTCTTCTGGAAAAGGCTTAACAATAATCTTTGCATAAACACAAATTTATAAACCTGATGTTTTTCATGACAGCAGGGTACCAATGAAGTTCAAATTGGATTATTATTAAACCCTTATTTACATCATGATAGTCTACAATATTCCTCATTTATTAAGTATTGCCTCTGAAATATCACTACTTCGCAACTAATCATCTGGCCAATAAGGCTGGTGGGAAACTATTGTGCCAAAACTTTACTAGCCACGAATTAAGTAAAGCGTCTTTTGAATGAAGCTATAGTTCCATTGATATGGCCCAATTTTCCCATGGTTTGCTAGAAAGTGGCGGTTAACTGCAAATTTTTTTATTTTAGGACAATCATTCCTTTAGTTTATGTTTCAAATATTATTTAAGAAAGTGTGTCAGCAGACTGGACTGAGGGGAATTAAACCAATGACTCTAATAAAAATTGCCGGCCAATTGGTAGCAGTCAATGCCGCCCACCTTTATACTTCTCGGGGAAACAGCATTCTACTTCTCCATCCATATGTCTGTAGTTAAAATCTTAGTAGTTGTTCAGAATAAATAATTAGGACTTTATATGGCCATGTCTGACTGGTGGACATGTTGGTAGTCTGCAGACAGACGATCATGGGTTCATCTTTAACAAGCAGCAATTGGAATAGTTATATGAACAGAACCAAGATTAGGAATCTGGTATCAAGAAAATGGACATCGTGAAATATAATAAACAAAAACATGAACTTTAGTAAGAGGAGAAAGAGCTTCATAACCTGCCCATAAATCTCCATTCACCTCAATAGCGCTATACAGAAACACATTATGCTTGATTACACCTAACACAATTTTCCACGACTGCTCACATATGGTTGACATCAAATTTGTGGCCTGGTCTCGGCTTTTGATCTGGCTAGTTCAGCAGATTTTTTCAGCATGGCTTCAATTGGAGACCTCCGGGCTAGAGAGCTGTTCTCACAAACGGAAGAACTGGCTCAATCAATCAGTGTGGTTTTCAGTGTGGCCCGGAAGTCGTCTTAAGTCTGTGCGGAGTTAACGTGTCAGATAGCGTTTTTTGATAAAACATAATGCATGGTCACAACCATATCAAAAAGCAGCATCGTTAGATCAGAACATACTTGTGGATATACGCTTTGTTATTGTCTGAGTCTAGCTCGGAGTACACTTACAGGTACTAATGTGTCATCCCTAGCCTACTGACATGTATCATATGACACTGTTATCACATAGCCCTCAAACAATATCATCATATCCCTATTCTGGCCCCAACAAAGTAATCCTATGCAGTATAATGTTTCAAGAGTGCCCTAATTTAACAGTTGAATAATTATCATTTTAATACATCTCTACCTTTATAGATACAGGTAACAGAAACCTGATATAAAGGTGTGATTAAAGATTCTAATAAATGCACTCGGAGCTAATTTTTCACCTGAGTTCATCTGGGATTGCACGTGACAAAAACGACAATGAAGTTTCAATAAGATTGTAAATTTCAACCCGATAAAAATAGCGCCGCCACATGTTCTTTTTATCTCTAGGTATTATTTAACATGTCTAGCTTTAAAAGTATTTAATTTGTTTTATTAGGCATATATCATGCTATACTCTATTCCTTAAGTGTTTTTGTAAAACTATAATCATCTACATACACAAAGAAATGCCTATATTACATGTAGAAGCTGGTAAATGTGAAAAGGTACATTAACCCCACATCTTGGGTGAAAAAAATAATAGTGTTTACATTTCACTTTAAATCCCTTTTTGACAAAGTACACACATTCTACACATTGTAGGGATTCAGGCGTATATTTACATTACAATGTACGCTTAAACACTTAGAGCCATAAAATGTATAAAGTCGCTGAAACAACAACATTGTCATTAGCAGGTCCTTGGTTAAGAAACACACCCTTGTTTCCTTCAATTAGTGTGCATGCTGTCACTTTAACAAGTCTTGATTGTTTCTCTGTGTGTTGCCAAAAGCCTCTTTGGTCTCTAAAGAGGAACGACAAAGACGTCAACTCTCTGTTGAGAGACCATCAGAGCGATGTTATTGTACTTGAAATGCTCCATCGGCAGGACAATCTGAGCATGCTTCACAAACTGAAGTTGGTATTGACTACCTCTCAAGGCCGCGATCATTTGAATCAGAACATCATTGTCCTTTTAATACTGGTACATTAATGCATGTTACTGCTGCTCACTTAAGCTTTCAATTCTTCTCTTAGAATATCAGAAGTTCAACACAAAAACAATACTTTGCATGCTTTTATCATTAAGAAAGTCGATCGAGCTGCATTTTTGTTTCCATGTCAATGGCCATATATTCAAGTAACCATGCACTGTTCAGTTTAGTTAACAGCAATCCTTATATGAGTGTACACTAAAATTAATTTTCAAACTGTTATCTGCCAACAGAATCAATCTAGCAGAATCATGGTACATGTGAAGGGATTAAGCAATGTCATCTTATTCGTTTCACGTCTTTTAATTAAGACTTTAATCAGTGTATTGGGGTATTTTAAGTGCACACTTTCAATGCTTCACAAATGTATTATAAGTGCTACGCAAGAAATACTATGCCTACTTTTATCGTCGAGATAATCAGCCTTTTTGATGAAATTTTGTTAGAAGTAAAGAGATCAAGTCATGATTGCTTTATATTCAAGTTGCCACTGTACGGTTTGGCTCAGTTTTATTCCTTTATAAGTTGTACCAGAAGTCAAAGACAAAAAAAAACAATACTTAAAAAAAATTGTCTTTAAGAAAATCAATGTAGTAGTACTTTTGTTACAAGTGACGATATTAAGAGATAAGAGGCCAAAGGTATAAATTCATGAAATGTGTTTTCAGTCTAGCCCTCAATCCTTCCTTAAGCGTTTTTTCCAGTAAATAATATGCATACTTTTATCTTCAAAGAAATCAATATGGCACCATTATTGTTAAGATCTATACAGGAAACACCTTGCATGCATATATCTCCCAGAAAATCAATCCACTTTTGTTACACTTAAAGAGATTAAGTAATGTTTTTTATTCATGTAACAAGTATAAAGTTAAGCATTCAATCCTATCTTAATTGTGTTTAATGTGCTATACCAGAAAAAAATGTGCATACTTATATATTCAAGAAAGTCAATCTACCAGCACATATGTTGTTACATATGATAGAATCAATCGATGAGTGTTTTCTAACGTGTATAATAACATGAATTATAACAGTGAATTTATGATGAATACAAAGCGTTAAATTACATTTGGCTTTGGAAGTTCAAAATGTTAACTTGTTCGAGTGACATTTAGAAGTAAGAATGTCATAAAATATGAGACTTAATATATGGTTGACAACTTCTTTTTTTATTATGGGTACGTCGTTTTGGTGTAAGTACTTACTATCATTACGCTTGATAACTGTGTTAGTACCTTCACCGAAACGTCATACCCATAATACAAAAAGAAGTTGTCATCCATATATTAAGTCTCATGTTTTAAGTTAGGAAAATTGTTTAACTCGCACAATATTGCATCCAAATTATTCATAACATTGTCTTGGAAATGAAAGGAGAAAGAAAATATTTTGACTGCCCATCAGAGTGACACTTTTGGATTATGAAACCATGTAAATATGGGTGAAATCAAGATCTTCGGGGGCCACCAAAAACGTTACTTTTGTATCAAATTTCGACAGGACAATTCGCACCTATACCAGGTACAGTGAAGGGGACTCAGCAGACCAAAGCTCAATCAACTGAACCACAGCCATGTATTCTTCTTTAAAGAAACATCATTCTCTTGATAATAACACTACTATATTTCCTAATTTTCTGAGTAAGGAATTGGAAATCACAAGTTATTTATAGAAAAATACTTAGCTGAAACAAATACAAACATTTCTTCCGGACGTTTTTCTTTCAATTTGACCTTAATTTCTTTTACACCGGACAGAAACTACATGTAGTTCTATTTTCCACTATTCAGATTTGTTTTGAATTTGGGGATTTTCAAACTTTGCTTCGATCAAATAGGATGCCCTTTGTGTTTTGATACAAAACAAAACAATGAAATGACCTTTATGTAGCCATTACACCGAAAGTAAACTTTTAATACTATATGATCGCATGCATTAAGAATGAAAAAAAGGATGGCATAAAAGAAACGGTTTTCATATTGAAGTGCTTAATAAAACTGAAGAATGTTTGAATGAAAATCACAAGAGACCGGATCTGTTATCTGGAAAGGACACAAAGCCATCTTGACAGTTAAGTACATAGAGTTAGGGCAGAGACCTTAGACAAACAGCCTTTTTTCACCACCATGTAAAGGGGTTAATACTGATCGACGCAAGGCACCAAGGGTCATTTCCTAGGCTAAATCAGTGTTGAATAATTGATAAAAAGAAATGGAAGAGTCAAGTCTAGGGAATCACTGTGATTGCTGGTTATAGCTAACTCATTATCCATAGCCCAGACAAAATAGAGAGAAATATCCAGAACAGCGGAGAAACTATAGCAAAAAAGAGCCCTGTCTCTTAAAATGGTATTTAGAATAAAACCGTTGGGGCCTCGCTAACCTATGAATGCAGTCTGGAATCCGTTCTGCTTCTATTGCTTGCACTATTCTAATGCATATAAAAGCTGAAAGTTGGCCAATTTGACTTAAGGCTAAGCCGCTTTCAATATCCAGCCAGTAAAAGATGATATAATTCATTTGAGACATAGCCCTGTAGCAGTTAACACAATGGACCCAAGTCTTAATTCAGACTTGACCCGCTCTCCCTCTCTGAACTATAAGGTCTGTTTCTAGGGCAAAAGCCAAACTCCTCTCACATTCAATCTACACACATATCCTGATTCCAACTGAAGCCCTAATTCGCAGACATTTTGCTGTGCGATTTTCTTCGGCAAGTTGCATTTTTTGTTCATTGTTGTCTTTTATTACTGATCAAAACCATGCAAAAACATTATGTCTGATGACTTTTATCATTAAGATATTTACATTATGGTTAATAGTTAGTACCTTTGTCAAGAACGGTTTTAAATACTAGATAATAATTATAGACAAATACAAAAAACTTTACAGGAACTTCATTTCTTTGCAACCAGAATCTGTAATGCAGATTTTCTTTTAATTATTGTTATTAACTTAAGTATGTTTGATCAAAATTATTTTGTTGAGTTGTCTTTACTTAAAAAAGGTTTACAGTAACAACTAAAACAATTGTTGCTTTCAGGACATTATTTATACACACATAAAACAATTAATAGTGTTATGGAAAACATTCAGATTTTTTTTTAAACTAATTCCATGACACAGCTTATTGATAAAGATTTCTTCATGTACTTATAATTTATTAATTTAATTTCTTATCTCCAGTTTATACAACAAATCAAGTTTCTTTTTCCAAGTAATTTCAAAGCAATCATTTACCAATCTGAAACACATTTTTAGCTAAATTGAAGTTTTTTCCCCAGATGAAATTTTTTTTCCGTTCAAATTAAAAAGCCGGGTCATTTTCCAATTTTGTAAAATAGCCCTGAAGAAATATACTGACTGTGTATTTATTAAAAGAGATGGGTGACAAAGGGGCCATAAATCATCAGGGAATTGCTGGATAAGTCCATCTGTCCCTTCATCAAATCTTCCTTTTGTCAAATATCTTTTACTTTTCTGAGCCGAGATGACACAAAAATATTCAATAAAGACAAGTGTTAAGTGGTTTGGGACGGGGAGTCCAGCTTAAACACTGGGTCAGCCTTCGCACATCACACAAACACAATGGCTGTGTCATATTTCTCCGATTTAAAAACGGCCAGATTTGGACAGGGCTTCGAATAATTGACAGGGTGACGGACAGGTAGCGGGAAAAGATGACTAGCCAAGTACTCCTGTGTCATTAACATTAGGGCGTCAGGGCCAGTGATGTCATTAGATGTCAGCGTAGAGCGAGGCCTCCATGGCCCCACGTCAACTCTTTTCGCACTTCATCATTAAAATGTGCCTCAAATTTGACAACCACTCCAAATATGAGGAAAAAATTCTTAGTTTTATTGAAAACTCCAGATAGCTGTGCTCTATGTACATACTTAATTGAATTGTGTCGGGGAATTTATCCACCGATCTTCTCCCAAAACAGGAGCTCTATCTTAATAGAATTATCTCTGAAGCTTGTGTCAAACTATGAAAGCATTCGTCACACTTTACACTGCTTCAAAAGGTCTTTATTCTCAAATAGAGTGTTTATCATAATTCAATACCACATTTGGAAAGTTTGAAGTGCTAATCAAATCCACCACAATCGTTTGTATTATTTTTGTCTTTGTCTGAACATAAAAAGAAAGAAAAAGTGGAATTTGTTATTAAAACTCTACATTTTTGCGTATTTCTGTTTTGATCAATTATAAAATCATCAATAAGCTAAGTATAAACTGTTTCTTTACGAGATAAAGAAGAGTTTTATATACACATGTTAAGTGCCTATCTCTGCTGTTTATGTTTTTTTGTCTTTCTTCATCCTTTAGTTTGGGCAAACATGAATATTTAATGCCTAATCTGTGTATTGGGCATGTAGGCCATCAAGACAAACTATAGAGGTCATAAAAACGAGCAAAAGAAAAACTCATCAGAGTATCGCAAATGCATATAAGGAGATAACAACAGTTAGGAAATGAACACATGTCACTAAGGAAATCAACAGAGTTGGTAGATTACTCCCAATAGTGGAAGGGCATCATAACGGAATAGTCTCTGAATACTTCATTATCAAAGATTCATAAAAACAGGGTCAGAAACCCATATCATGGAATATTTTGACCGTCCATCTTCCACATTTTATAGCATTTCAATTGTCAAATATTGTCCATAGTTTCTAATAAAGGATTATCATGTTGAAAAACTGGTCAGGACAAGGTTGTGAAGTTAAGTTGGCTTTGGGGATATGTTCATGATTCAGCTTAACCTACATGTACATGTAGCTAGAACTGAGAAACAACATTCTGTTTTTTCTAAATTATGTGCTTCTGGTCAGTGGTTTTCTTAATTTATGAAGGAGTTTCTTGGGGTTTTTTTTCTTTTTTTATATCACCATATTACTCCTTACTGTCTCCATCTAGTTCCACCTAAGATTTTCCAATTTTTCTGGGATATTAATTTAACTTTCTTTACTAATCTTTACAATTTGGAATGATCTGTAAAGTTGAACCAAGACATGTCACAGTGAAAATACCACTGGAAATCTAACTCATAATGTAGTATAGCACAGTACAATAGGGTTGTGACATCATATGGATAGAGTACCCTCAACAGATGAGAGGGACTTCACTGTTCAGTCTAAAGACACAGCATGTTCATCCCTAAGACATAGCGTTTTCATCCCGAAGACACAGCGTGTTCATCCCTAAGACATAGCGTTTTCATCCCGAAGACACAGCGTGTTCAGCCTGCAGACACAGCATGTTCAGCCTGAAGACACATCATGTACGGCCTGAAGATACTGCATGTTCAACCTGAAGACACAGCATGTTAACCTGAAGACACAGCATGTTCACCTAAAGACACAGCGTGTTCATCACATAGACACAGCGTGTTCATTCCGAAGACACAACATGTTCAGCCTGAAGACACTTTGTGTTCGGTCTGAAGATACTGCATGTTCAACCTGAAGACACAGCGTGTTCAGCCTGAAGACACATAGTGTTCAGCCTGAAGACACATCGTGTTCGGTCTAAAGATACTTCATGTTCAACCTGAAGACACAGCGTGTTCAGCCTGAAGACACATCGTGTTCAACCTGAAGACACAGCTTTTTCATCCCGAAGACACAACATGTTCGGCCTGAAGACACAACATGTTCAGCCTGAAGACACAACATGTTCGGCCTGCAGACACAGCGTTTTCATCCCAAAGACACAGCTTTTTCATCCTGAAGACACAGCGTGTTCATCCCGAAGACACAGCGTGTTCGGTCTGAAGACACATCGTGTTCGGCCCTGAAGTTCAAACCTGAAGTCAGTGCGTTCAGCTGGAAGACATAGGATGTTCAGCCTGAAGACACAGCAAGTTCAGCCTGAAGACATAGCTTGTTTGGGCTGTACGTCTTTAGTAGGTTTAGGCTCTGTTCAATGAGTGCTTTGTACATTACATTTTTTAGTGTGGCCTGATGTTGAAAACGTAACCAGTAATTCCACAGACCAGTTTTGAGTAACAGAGAATAAGATAAACTCTGAACGAGGGAGTCATGTTGGTATAGATAACATGACTCCCTTGTTTGGAGTTTTTCTTATTCTGTGTTGAAAATGTAAGCTATGTGTTATCATTCAGGAGGTGAGTCTCCAACCAAACCAAACCAAACCAAATAAAATAAAAATACAGCATTTGGTATTGATTATAAGTTCTTAAATGTATAAGCTGGCTACATTTGAGATTCCATCATTGTTTTAAATCCAAGCAACACTTAAATCGATTGGTGTATTTAATAAGAAAAACAGTTGTTGTTGTTGTTGCCTTACCTGAGAGAGCCAGGTTGTGATTGGCTCCAGCAGCTATAGTTCTAATTGGTTCTTCAAGTTTGACCAATCGTGGGAGAGTAGCCTCTTCCTTATCTCCACAACCAGCTTGGCCATAATGATTACTTCTGTAAAAAATAAGATAGGACCATGGTGTCTGGAATATGATTTGTTTGTTTGTTTTCTCGGTGTTCCATGCAATTAAGAGTACTTCACTTCTATGATTAAGGAATCTTGATGCTTCCAGAATGCTGCATTACTGAAATATTTTTGAGTAAAAGTTGTAAGGATAACTTTTTCCAGGGCTTTATCCATAAACCAGTGGAATCACTAGCCTGTGATTATGGACCAAAGTGAGCTAGCACTCTTTCACCAGACAAACGCCCTTCTACTAGCCCATCATAACAGGCGATGGGCAGCTAGCACTCTTTTTCTAGACAAATGACCTTCTATACTAGCCCCCAGAAAGGCAGCTGACAGACAGCTAGATAAACCAAGAACTTTGCACCAGACAAAGGCCCATCATAGTGGGCCAAGGACAACTGGGCAGTCTTCTTCTATGCAAAGGCTCTTGAACTTCTACTACCCATCAAAATGGGCCATGAACCGCTAGCAGTCTTCTTCTATGCAAAGGCTCTTGAACTTCTACTACCCATCAAAATGGGCCATGAACCGCTAGCAGTCTTCTT